>JAUELD010035051.1:0-13881 GCA_031471615.1 Aglantha digitale
TACTTTATGTTAATTCTACGTTGTGGAAGTGCTGTTTTAGAGCATCTCAGAGTAGTAGAATGTCAAAAATTCTTCTCCGACGCCAACCATGGTGGCGTCGGAAAATAAATCAGTAATTATGTTAAAACTGAGGTCCCCAAAAAAGTTCTGGGTACGGCACTGAATGGAAGAAATTATTCAAATGGAAATTAGAAAAATAAAAAGAACAATTTTAATAAAAGTAATAGAAGTAGAGGTGCACCTGATAAAAGATCAATCAGAGGAAGATTTTCTCAACTTCGACAACAAACAATGGCAACAATAACCCAGTCGATCATCAAGGAAATGTCAGCAAGTGTAGAATGACAATCAATATATCACTGGGTAAGGGTTAGATAACATCTAGTCAACTCTTCAGAAATAACTCTATTTCAATCAATACTTCATATTTCTGATACTTTAAAGCAGTTTATAGGGGATGCTCTCAGTTCAAATTTAAATGCAATGCACCAAGCTAGAAAAGCTTTTATTGCTAGTGATTCTGAGATAAAAGAGCACTTTTTCATAACATTACATTTTAACAGAATAACAGTATAGCTACTGCTTATGTAAATGGAGATAATATTTACTACAAAAGAAAAGACAAAAAAAATGGAAAGATCCTGGAAATGTGATTTGAGTCGATGGCCTCAGATTTTGATTAAACATGGAAGCATCTAAGTCCGGCTTCTAGATGTAACATTATTTTTAAAGGGATATACTAAAAACTTTAATCTTTAAAAAACTTTAAGTTTTAATCAAGGGAGAGAAAACTAACGATTTATAGTAAGTAAACAATAAACGAGTATCTGCTCCTTAAACCGTGAAAATTAAACCTTTAATACAGTGAAATCTAAATTAAATAAAAATAGCTAATGAATCTTCAGCTTACCCTCTTGTAACAAAAGAAGGTATTGCGAACCAACCAACAAAAATCTTGAAAATGAAATTGAGGATCTACGCAATAGAGCAATGAAAAATACTATGGTATTTAAAGGAATTAAAGAAGTTAATGGACGTAATGAATCTGTATGGGATAATGGTAGTAAAACCCTTGCTGTATTCATATCAAATAAACTTGGCAGGGACTATATATATGTTGATGACCAAAATTAGCAGAGCTCATAGAAGACTCAATTTATAAATTGGGGTTTGGCTGATTTTGTAAAGACAAAAATTATAAGGCAATGTATTGTGACTCATGTGATAAGTAGGTGCACATAAAATGTAATAATTTAGATTCAAAAACTTATTAAACTTTGTAAAGATCTGTACACATTTGGCACTGTCTAATTTGTAGTAAAACTATTTTTTCTCAATTACCAACTCACATTAAAAATACACAAATTTTAATTAATCACTGTGTGCGAGATATAACTAACAAAAATAACAAAAGTTCAAAAATCAATATCATAAGTAAATGTAGACGGTGAAAGCTGTTAAATCCGCTTTAACACAGCTCTACCAGCCCTCACTAGCTGCAATAGTGAATTGGTCAATTATAAACGGTGAAAGCTGTTAAATCCGTTACCAATACAGCTCTACCAGTCCTCACTAACTGCAATAGTGAATATTATCAATGGATTCACAACAACAACAACAAATTCGTCAATCACAAAGAATAGGTATATTCTCAGTGTATGAAACATCATTAAATGCTTCACCTGCTGTATCATTTACTGTAGCTCCTTCACCATTAGACAATAGCAAATATTATGAAATTCCTCTAAAAAACCGATACACTGCCTTAATAGACACATTGAATGAGTCAATAGACTTTGGAGTACAACGTGTAAATAGTACTAAAGCTATTGATACTTATACTATACACAACACAAAGAATGTTAAACAATCTCAAAATATAGCTAGAGAAAAAAATGTATCGCTCAAAATCAACAACAAATTACCCAATGACAACACCACCAGCCTACCAACAGAATGCTGGGAGAAACAACAGGAATAAACCTAAAGCCCTTATTGTTGGTGAAAGCCATATTAAGAGGCTAAGCAAAACTATCATTAAACATGTTGGTAAAGACCAGATTGTTATAAAGAAAAGCTTTGATTGTGCTCCAACGAGACATATTAAACATAATATTCTACCATTTTTACATGAAGAGCAAAGATATTCAAAAGGTTACAGACGAGGTAAACGATCTGTTAAAAAGTATGTGCGAATTTTATAACTTTAATTTTATTAGCAACACTAATATAGATGTAAGTTGCATATCACCTGATACCATTCATACAAATGATATTGGATCTAGAATTTTAGAAACAAATTTTATTGGGGTTTTAAATAAAAATTGACATAATTTTCTATTAGAAAAAAATATTTATACTAAGGAAAATAAGTTAGAAAAGCAGCTATCTCCTCAGGACAAACAAGAATCTGATTTTGAAAGATTACATTTAGAAAAAAGCATTTTTCTAAACTTATTATAGAGAACTTGAATGTTAACTCAATATCTTCTAAATTTGATCAATTAAAAAGTTTAGTAGGTAATTACATAGATATTTTTATTTTGACTGAAACTAAGATAGATGATTCTTTTCCAAACACACAGTTTACAATAACAGGATATTCACAACCATTTAGAAAAGATCGAAATAGGCATGGAGAAGGCTTAATGGTTTTTATAAGGAATGAAATACCAAGTAGGCAGCTTGAAGTTTCTATTCCGTTTGGTATTGAATGTATATTAATAGAAGTAAACTTAAGAAAATCAAAGTGGTTATTGATATTGATTTCTATAATCTAGGTTGTATTATAGACCAAGTAGGTCCTAAGTACCATAATTTTCTTTTATTAGGTGATTTTATTGCAGAAGATACTGAGAATGTTTTCTCAGAATTCCTAACTACTTATGAAGGCAAAAATATTGTTAAAGAAAAAACTTGTTTTAAAAGTATTATTAATCCTAGTTGCATATATTTATTTATCACTAATAAACTAAAATGTTTTCAAAATACAATGACCTTGTCTAATGGTATCTCTGACTGCCATAAATAAGTAATAACTGTTCTTAAATCGTCTTTTAAAGAGAGCAAGCCTAAAACTATTTCTTATAGAGACTACAAGAATTTTGAGCAGGTGCAATTTAGGAAAGAGTTGAAGTCAAATCTTTTATCAAATAGGAAATTTGACTACAAAACCTATGAAGCCTTCTTAACAATTTTGAACAATCACGCTCCCCTAAAATCAAAAATTATAAGACCCAATCACTCTCCATATATGACCAAGCCTTTGCGAAAATCGTTAATGAAAAGATCTGATCTAAGTACAAAGTATTACAAAAATCCTTCTGATGAAAACTCAAGGCTCTATAAGAAACACAGAAATTATTGTAGTAGACTTTATAAAAAGGAAAGAAGAAAATATCATTCAAATTTAGACATGAAAAATATTAATGACAACAAAAAGTTTTGCAATACTGTAAAACCTTTTATTAGTGATAAATGTAATCTATCCTCTAAAATTACATTAGTTAACGAAGGAAATATTATATCAGATGTTAAAGAAGTAGCAAGTACTTTTCAAAACCTTTTTGACAATGCAGTCTCTTCTCTAAACCTTCAATGTAATGAGACCTTACTCTCTGATACTTCACACCTGCAAAATCTGATAGATGTGGCCATTGAAAAGTTTTAAAAACATCCTAGTATTAATCTTATCAAAAAACATATTGAAAATAAGGAATCAGATTTTTGTGGGTTTGATTTTGCCTGTGAAGAAGATATTTTGAAAGAGCTTAGCAATCTTGATTCTAAAAAAAAGGGGAACCTTCAGAGGAATTCCTGCTAAATGTTTAAAAACGGTTTGTGATCAAGAACTTTTTGTAGTAGTTGAGAAATTAGAAAATCATTCTAACCATGCTATAGAATGGTTTGAGAACAATAACATGAAACTAAATACTGATAAGTGCCCTGCCAGTTTCTGGACATAAACATGAACATATTTTAAGTTAAAATTACTTCAAAATGAATTAGAAAATGCAAGAAATGTTCAAGTTGTTAAAGATAGCAAGAATAAAGAAAAGTTAACTGATAGAGAAGTTAGATTAGAAGAAAACTGTGAAAATGAAGTAAACAGATGTAAACAGACAATTAAAAAATTAGAAGACAAAATTAATGATGTAAATAAAAAGAATGCTCAGCTCATTAAAGAAAAGAATTGCAAAAATAATCCTGACGAATATTGTAATCTACAATTGCATCTCAAGCCCAAACGAATTCTAAAATTTGGAAAAACTTGTGTCAGACTAAAGAGGAATTAATTCTTGAACTAAAACAATCTCAAAAATATAAAGACATTATCCTTTCTCAATCCAAGTCCCACAACAATAATTCAGTAATCCTACCAGATAACTCCTTACAATCAAATCTAAAATTAAATCCTTCAAATCAATCTACCCAATATCAACAAGATGGATTAAAAAATCAGAATCAAGCAAACAATCATTCCTATCGAAGAAATTATATTCAAGTGCTATTCATAATAACTACAAAGTTAGTTACTCAAATGATATTAGTCAAGCAACCACTGATCCTATTTCAAAATTCAATTTTAGACAAAATAACAATATGAATGAGGTGTTGATAAATAAGTCAAGTGAGAAAAGTAATTATTCACAACAAAGGGAGTACCAACCAACTCCCAATATTATTCGACCTAGTGATGCCAATAGCAAAATACACTCAAATGGTATACAATCTAACAATTTACATCATAATGGAAATCAAATAATATATCATACTAATAATTACCCACAAACAAGTCAAGGGAACTATATAACAAATTCTAATCAAACTCAAAAACATGATGAAATAAATGACATGAAAATAAATCAAAATAACCAAATTCCTAAAAATGCGAATCACCAGAGTTATCAACCTTTAAACAATCTACACTATAGTAATATTCAATCTAATCAGACTAACTGCATAGCATCATCAAATTTTCCAAACCAAGATCAAAACAAATACACAACATCGAGCGCAGGTCCTAATCAACATTCAATAACACAGCAAAAAACTAATCACCATGGAAACACTAATCCATTTAATATATCTAGAAATATTAATTTTCAAGGTAACAATCAAAAACAAACTACTCTACATCATAGTGATCCTACATGTCAAGCATTCCAACATTCAAGGTCAATGCAATAATGCTAACTGTAAATTTTATCACCCTAAAATATCTTGTAAATATTATCATCAAGGAAAATGTTGAAATGGACCAAATTGCAAGTTTATTCACTCACAACAATTCCACAATGATATAATCCCAAACTATCCCAACATGATGCCATATGACATACAAGCAGTAAATCAGCAAATGCTTCAAACTCAAAATTTTCCCCTCCGTTGGTTACAACCTCATCCATAAAACAAACAAGCAATAAAAACAAAAAGACTCGTAGAGGAAATAAAAATAAAAAAACTACAAATATTAACTTATTTTATACAAATGCAAATGGAATAAAATCTAAAATTCCTTCGCTAAAAAATATACTTGAATCAAAAAATATCAAAATACTTGCACTAACTGAAACAAAATGTGACAGTGAGAATTTACTTAAGATTCCTAATTTTACGTCAAATTATGAATTAGTTAGAACACATAAAAAAGGAGGTGGACTAATAGAGTCTGCACATTATTCTTTAAATGAAAATTGTTTAGTTGAAAAAGGAGATGATAATTGTGAGTTTTTAGTAGTTGAATTTATAACAAAGATAAAGTGGAGACTTATATTATCATATGGGTTTCAAGAAAATGAGTCAGAAGCAAAAAGAAAGTACTTTTTTCTACAAATTGATAGCTTTAATAGAACAATGTTATCTTGAAAATGTACCTTTTTTATGGATTGGAGATTTGAAAATATAAATGTACAATCTATTGTGAAGCAATGTACAATTTCTGGTCCAATGTTATGCTGTTGTTCTATTGGCAAATTATCAGACCAGTGTTTAGAAAATAACGTTGTTACAGTCAGCAATGGTAAATCTATCCCACCAGTAAGTTTTGTTGACGATATTACATCTGCTATTAATAGCGTTACATCAGTTATTACAACAAATTCCCACATTTCTATGTTTGCCAAACGGAAGAAGTTGAAATTTAATGTAAATAAATGTGCTTTGTTACCTATTAATCCTAAGACTAAAGATCATAAATAAATCTAGAAAATGAATTTATACCAGTTGTTAATAATGTTAAATATTTAGGTGATGTCATTAATAATCTACTGGCACGTCATCTTTCTCCCAAGTCATTTCTCTACTAAATAATCTATTGACTCGAAAGCATCGTCACTACATCTCTTCTGCTATTCTATTGTATAAATCTGTCATCAAACCTAAACTGTTGTACAACTGTCAATCATGGTATAATCTAACCAAAACTGATTTACACAAACTAACAGTATGTTTTCAAAATGGTATCAAATGCTTATTGAATATGCCAGTTAGTACGCCAAATTTGTTTATAAACCTTGAATTATGTTTACTTTCAATTAAATACGAAATAATAAAACTTACCTATTACCATAAATGGTTAAATAATAATTCTGAATTTACAAATAACATTCACCATATTCAACATTTTCTATTGGAAAAAGATTATCCCTCTTGGTTAAAAGACGTCATACAATCACTTATATTTATCAACATTAATACAACAAGTAGCGACATTAAAAACATTCCAACAAACAGATGGAAAGCTATTATAAATAAAAAGGTTTACGAAAAAGGTTTGCTCTAGTATTTTCATTTCTCAAGCACTTTTATTTTATTTAATTAAACAGCACCTTCATTCTAGAAAGTGGTAAATTGGTTTAAAGTCTTACTTTTCCATTCTCTGTCTTTCAAGCCAACTTTCTACACTATTTCTAGTATACCATAGTGTTTCAGTTATTTTGTAAGTCACAGATTTTAGCTAACTTGTCTCTCGTATAATAGTCTTTCAAAAGTTAAGATAGTGTTTATTAACAAAAGTTATATATATTAACCTCAGTATTTATAGAATTGAAAAATAGTTGTTGATAAAATTTAAACATTTTATTGAGCATGACACTTTTAGTCTTTAAGCTTTTAACTAAAAATATCCTAGAAAATACCACAATTATCAGATGTTTAGATATATAGTCTTGGCATAGGTCTTTTACAATAGTTTATTACTTGGTTACTGTAATTATTAATAAAGCATTTTCTATCATTTCCAAAAGGTCGAGTATGAACATAAATCTAGTCATTCTAAAGTTTCAAGCAAATTAACTTCTGTTATCTAACATTTCTAGTAACGTAGTGTGCTGTGTCATTGGCTGGGGTCTGCTCATTTTTGTTTTGAATTTCTTATCTGGAATTGAAATTTTTGTGGTAGATTGATTATATAGTTTTTCCTGTGACTGTTAAAATTCTAGAATATTAGGTTTTGTATTTGTAACTAGTTATTACTTAAAATGTCTAGTATAGCATATAGCATATGTCTAGTATATACTTTAAGGTTTCTAAGTTATTTATATAGTAGCTAGAGCATAGTGACTGTATTTCTAAATTATTTTGTTCGTGTAACCAAGAAATTTTTGTTAGTGTAAAGTAAGTTACCAATATTGCATAATTTTACTTTAGTGAATTTAGTGTGTTATTTTGTGAGCCTAGTCTTCTTTTATCCTTTCAACTCAAGAATACTATTTTGACTATAGTATCTGATTGTCTGACTATAGTCAAGTGTGGATAATGTATAATATAGTTTATATAGTTGTTTTTTTTTTGGCTTTTTTACACAGTAGAGAGCAATTTTAACTGGTTTATTACTATGCATGGTATTTGGTTAATGAGCACTTTTTTCTGTTTTTAGTTACTACTAGCACCTTATTTAACTACAATTTTGTGACACTGATATCTGCTATTCCTAACCTTGTTTCGTTATCTAATTTCATTTTGTCAATAGCCTTTTAACAATTCTATTGCCAAGGTCTGTGTAATTTGCTGTTCTTTTCGATTTTGTTGTTGTTAGGATTTAGTTAAGTTTATAATTATTTTTAAAATTATTTCTATATATCTTAATTCAAATAAAACGAAATTAGTATGGAATAGTTTGCCCTTAAGGGCCCCATGCACCCCTTTTAAATTTGGGTGTGCCATTTATGCATGTAATGTATTTGGATAGATCGATAGATAAAAGTAGGGGAGGATACGAATTGGGAAAGTAACAAAGTAAAGTTTTTAGGTGTTACAATTGACAATGAATTGAAATTTGAGTGGCATGTTTCATATATTTATTTAAAAGCAAATCAAAAATGAGTGTTCTCTCAAGAATGTGCAACCTCTTATCTCTAGACAAACGTCAAACAATATACAGTTTATATAGAGTCTCAGTTTAACTACTGTCCTTTGACCTGGTTTTTTCATAGTCGTTCTTCTAATATTAAAACAAATAAATTACATGAGAGAGTTCTAAGACTTGTTTATGGATATTATAATTCTTGATTTGAGAGTCTTTTGATAAAAGACAATTCATTTACCATACATGTTCAGACTATTCAAAAGATAACCATTGAAATTTTTAAGTGCCTACATGGACTATTTTTGAATCTAAGATCAAACAGTGGAAACCGGATTGTCCATGTAGTCTATGTAAAACCTATGTAGGCTTCTGTAATGTAAAAAAAGGTTTGTATCCTCCTAAGTTTTATACTTATTTTAAATTTATTTACTTTCTATAGTATTAGCATTGTATATTTTGTATTTTATTATAGTATATATGTATATTTTAACTATTTATTATTTTATCTTTTCGGTATAAATAGGCTAGCTACATTGTTGCTATACCTTTTTAGGAGTATTTTAATTTTTTATTGTAAGCAGTTCTTTACCGAAGTAAAATAAAGTGATAATAATAATAATCTTGCAAATACTATGCTAACGATCAGTTTAACTCTATTGAACTTATCAAGGAATTTCAATATCTTAATGTCATGCATCTGAACATCTGAGTCATCTTCTAAGTTTCTTAAATAAATCTTTTCATAACAGAAAGCAGTATCAAAGACGTCAAAGACTTTTTCTAAACTAATTTTCATAACTATGACATTGAATTTAATGTCCCTGAATAAGAAAAAAGTGGTGCTCTCTTATACTTATCAAAACAACTCAAAAATAAAACTCAGAAATGATCTATCAACCGTTATGTCCAATGATAAGGAATTAGAATCTATTTTTATTGAGCTTTTAGGATCCAATAGTAGTTCTTCTGAAAATATGGTAGTTGGATGTATCTAGACAACCGAAAATAGATTTTGCTGAGAGCTACCTTCATGAACTATTTTATAAAACATCACTTAAAAAGAAAAAATTGATGCTTTTAGGGGATTTAATATTAATATAAAGTTTGTCTTGTTTTTGCTAACATTTTTATTTAACACCAGCTAGCATGATGAGTCAGTTTTAGGCTGAGCTGAAGTGATTCTTGAGTGTTGTACGCTGATACATCAAGTGGCCGTAAAATATAAACCATTTTTCAAATAACTCTTTGTCCATATATGGCATTAACAAGACCTTCTTATGTATATGCTGTTGATGGGAAACTTGACTCAAAAATTAATATAGTTGGGACCATCCCCCCTTCAGCGTTTACGCAGCAGTTTTTTGAGATATGTTCTTGTGACCCCTTTTGTACCGAGTGTGCATTCCTGGTCCCTTGTTTCACCTTTTCCCACTATCATCTACGTTAAATAGTCTCTGGCTTTTAAGTTAATAAAATGTTTGACTATAACATCTGGTTAGACAGTTTTGAAATCTGTCTATTATATATATTGCAAAAGAAATAAAAGATAAAGAATGCTTTTCCAGAGAATAGAGATGCTTTGATAGCATAAATGATAAAGATAATAATTCAAAGTGACACTAATGATTTCATTATTATATAGTTATATATTTCTTATTTTTACATATTGTAAAAGGACAAGGTTATGTATGTGGAATTATATAGTATACATAGAGATAATTAACGGAACAATAAAGAGAAAATCTTGGTGAATATATTATGTAGCTAAATGTATATATATGTATGTATGTGTATGTATAACAGTCAGGGGTACTATGTTATTCGCGTGCAGCGATTGGTGACAAGCAATATTTTTGTTTTAATTGATTCCTGGGTGGGTCTACATGAAAAAAAACCCTGGTGTCAATTATTTAAAAAAAGGGCGTGGCACCTGCTTGACGTCAAATCTCTCTGGTCAGCATAAAAAATAAATTAGAGTTGGGACTTTAGATATAGCTCATTTGAAAGATCTCATTGAGACCAACAATAAATATAAAAACACTATGGCACCAAAATTCATGGTTTTATGGGGGGGGGGGGGTTAACTATTCTCAAAAAAGGCGTTATGTTTAATAAACTTTTAGTTCTTTTTTCTTTAAAATACCAATTTCATGCTCAGAGTTTTAATTAAATTTTTTTTGTAAACTAAATTAAAGAAATTTCTTCAATTAAAGAAAAAAATTCTAATGATATTTTTTAAAAAATTTGTAACCCCCGAGTTTTTTAAAATATTAAATTTTCGCTAGAAAAACAACTTTTTAAAGCAAAATATTTTTCAAGATAAATAATGAACTGTTCGAAACAACAGACGGGGATCAAAGGTTATAAATATAAAAGGAGGGAGGGGAGGAGGTGGTGGGTGTTGAGAGTACAATATTTTATTATTTTTTTTTAGTGTAATTAGTGTAAACAAAAGAAAAGAAAAAAGTCCTTATTTCATTATCAACTAAAGGTATCGACAAATTAACGTATTCATGTTAACTTAAAAAAGATTTTTTATTTACCCATTGAGGTTTTATCGAAGTTGTAACAAAAACATTATACATTATAAAACACTATATTATAGCTCGATAATATTGTATACAATATTAAAATATACAATATCAAGATTATTTTCATTAAATTCTATCTGTAAAGGACCTTGAAGAAAGATTTGTTAGTCGAATTAGTTCGCTAATTGGAGGATCTGGACAAGTAAATCTGGTCTTTGACCGTTAATTCAAAAACTCCTTGAAGTTTAGAACACGTGAAAAACGAGCGTCTGGTCTTGCAACACGTTACATCTCTAACATTACATTAAAACAACTGCTTTCTCATATTAAAACAAAGCAAAATCTTACCATTTTTTTCGATATATGTCAAAAGAGTTTTTTTATAGAAAGCGAGATAAAATACTCAGCATACGATGTGTTGAGTGAAAGCAACGTTTCTGGACACGGGCTAAGTAATCATGACCACGAAGAAGCCGACACCTTCTTCTTCCTTCCAGCCATCTATGTTGCGCAGCTAGACTCATTTTAAGAATGTGTTTTTTACTTAGATGTGTTTAAGTCCCTACTACAGGTAAACAATATTTATTGTGTTTAATATTTATGATTTTGTAATCGTTTATGGGTTCTAGGTTACCAAATCGTTTCGAAATTTGGATATTGGCACCATATACAAAAGATTAAAAAATATGACCAAAAAAAAATACTCAACGAAAACATGGCTTCTTTAGTCTACTAGTTTGTAGGCTAGCATTCGGTCTTTCAGTTGTGGTCAGTTTATGATGCTAGTATAGGTGCCAAGAACATTATTCTGTGGACGTTTTACATACAGCTAAGTAGTTTAGCTAGAAGTTGCATTTATATATGAAACTATTTTGCAGATTTATGGCAGTATACAATGCACATTTTTGATTAAATTTCACTAAGTTTTCCTACTTGTATAAAGTCATCTTAACTGCTATTAGTATTGTCGAATTTAAACTACTATATTTAAGTTTTAGCCGTGTAAAGTTCTCGTCAATACTTAAAAATGTTTCCGTAATCATGATTTTTGCATAAATTTTCAACACGTCATGTTTTTAAGCAACTAAATGAATAAATAGAATCATTAAGGTTAACAATTGGCGATGTGATTCCTTCTTATAAAACTTCCTTGAGACAATCGAGTCATTAAAAAGTTTTATTGATTCGCTGTATTCCAAGAAAAACAATATGCCTTATAAATGCATATCAGTATTGTGTTGGTACCTTTTCTCACGAACCCAACATGAAGGAAATAAAAGGCAAATTTAATTAATTATTAAAACCATGCGCATACAGATAGTACATCCTAAGTCCCTATATTACCTAGCTATGTAGCAACTTGAGGTTTAGATTGGGCTACTGGATTGCTTTTTGATTTTTAGATGAAAAAAGATAAGCGGATTCGCACCCAACCTCTGACATCCTGACGTTTATGAATTAGCTAGATGAATATATCTATGCTAAAAATAAGAAAAATACAATACAAAAAATAAATACATAAGAAACTTATAAATCCTCATACTTCATACTTATAAAATATTAAAAAATATATTCTTTTAACACTAGTTTATAAAAATAGTTAAATAAGTTATGCAAAGGTTGGCATTATGTGTCATTATGTAGGCATATAAGGATGTCACAAAAATGTTTTTATATTTTCTAAAACTATAGCCATTGTAGTTTTAGTATCAATTTGTAGAATTTTTATAAAGTGTCGGATTCTTGCAAAAAGTGCTTTTAAAATTGTCAGAAAACGTGAAAAATAAATTAAAGGTCAATATTGGGCGTGGATGTTTAGGGCGTAGTTGGTATTTCAAGATTTCAGTTTCTGCTTGAGACCTTCACATCCATTCCTAAAATAAGGAAACTGAGTTGCTTTTGTTTCTTATAAGTAATTATTTCATATTATTTCGAATATTCTTATTGAAAACCTGTTTTTAGACTAGTGAAAGATTCAAACTGCTATAAGGGAGGGTCTTTAGGTATCGCTAACAAGGTAATGCCCACTTTACTAGGTCATGACTATAGGTTGTGATTATAAATAAAGATGCCCCATGTTATATAATAATATTGAGCTCTTTTTTTGCAGTTAAAAACTGAAGGTTCGGACTATATTGCATGTGAACTTACATTTATAAGATCCACAATAAATTCGAATTTCAGCAAAATCTGAGAGATCAACTTCCTCAATATCTCAAACGTAAGGTTTTTACCGAATATGGCTCTTCAAAACTGACTATTGCTATAGACTATAATGTAAAAGTAAAATTATAAAACTTCATTGTCTGAATGATCACTCAAATGTTAGGTTAGGTTTAATTTTGATTTGATAGTTAGTGATGGAAATTCAAATATACTAGTTTTTAAAAATGAATTTATTTTGAGGCTTAACAGCTACCACAACAAATGATTCCTGTAAGAGGAAATATTCAGTAAAGCATCGTTTTGGAATACTATACTGTGTATGAAATTCCAATTTCATTGCTGTTACATAGGTTTGAATATATTCTAATCGAACTTATAAAAATAAGTGAGAATTGTGGAATAAAGTCGAAGAAACTAATCAAATAGCTATTATGTAAAATATATATCATTTTGGAGAAGCGATTGGAATTATTTTTTAAGTGAGTTAGATTTTGAAACCATTCAATTGGTTACAGCAGCCAATTTCTACTTTACGTTTCAACAGCCGCAGTAAAATAGTATTTTTACGATATGGTATTATTATATTATATGCAATAAAGTATTATTGACATAGTATCCTATGTGCGTGTTTTAAAACAAGCATTCTATGAACAAACTATAGCACAAGATAGCTTCTATAACACATATCTAAATTTATAAAGCTATCTATATGGATAAACAAAGTTAAGGATAATGTCAGGGCTTTGAGCATATTTTTTAAAAGTTGTCTCATTTGTTGTTATTAAATTTATATTTTTTAGTATATTTATTTTTGTAATCTTGAACTTATTACCATTCTATTGATATAAAACTTAAAATCAGTATTTGGAAAGAAAT
>JAUELD010035273.1:0-13881 GCA_031471615.1 Aglantha digitale
TTACATCATACATAGTAGGGATTTCAAGAATATGATGCAATGGCACATCCATTAGAACAACAAATATCAGCAGAGCCAATGAAAAAAGTATTTATGAAATTTGGATTTCAACTTTGCACTCTATCTTCGTTGGTTTCTTGGCAATATTGAGTTTGAAAGTTTTTTCTAAAATAACATCTTTTGTTAACCACATATACTTTGAACATCGTGATTTTTTCTCAAACATTGAGAATATCAAAATAATCCATTCAAACATTAAAAATATATATTAATAACGTAATAACGTATATTAAAAAAGCCTGCGCAGTTGATCCTATTATCTCTAAGGCTACTAATAAGTATTTTAACTACAAATAATTAAAATAAAAATTCTCATTTAAAAAGTTGTCACACCTTTTTGCATGCTTGCGTTGAACCATTCAAACAATATACCACATCTGAATTGTTCTCTAAAATTTAAATTCAGTATTTAAACAATATACAGTCAGTTAACCTTATTTAAATTACAAATTAATGATCATACTTTGTCCCGTTTGCACAGTATCCCAATATAAAGTTTTGCCTCTTTTTCACGGTTACTGTATTCATTCCAGCACATGTTAAGTTATCTAAAATAAAATTTAGTTATTTTTAATCTTTTAAAAATCAAAACATATTCATCTTTATGTATATTTAAATACCTTTTTTAACAAATTTTTCTTTTCTTCTGATCGTACTTATATTCTTGTAGATGTGAAAGTGCTTTGTTTTGGCAGTATTGTTTTCGCACATCCTTGCCTCTATATGAGCAAATACAAAATTCGTTTTTTTTCTACCAAACACATCAAAGGTTTTGTTGTTATTGTTTATATAAGTGAACGTGATATTGATTATCATACCCACCTCAAGACGTGGTATCTAGTCGAGAAATATTTAAAAACATTAAATAAACTTACTTTCAACAACTTTTTTCGTACTTATATTTTTAAGAAATTAGATAGATCAGACATTAAAAACTTTCCACCTTTAATCTAATTAGTTTGATCTGTTAAAACAACTATATTGCATTTTGTTTCGAAGGTTATTTTGGCTCTATATTGTAGGGAACACTATATTCTGATAATAGTAAAATAACTTATTCCAGTTATTCCACTATTCATCAACATAAACTCCAATTAACTTAGATAACTGGTTACGCGTTGATATGATTTATAGTCGTATGAATGATTTCCAGTTGATGGTTTTTAGCAGGTCATTGCGAGAGCCCTTTTAGATATGTCCATTAGTATTTTGTAGATATGTCCATTAGTATTTTGTAGATATGTCCATTAGTATTTTCTTAAGTGATTAGTTGTGTATATAAAATAACCCATCAGTATAATCTCTGGGTTGAAAAACATGCAAATTCGATAAAATTTGTGATATTTTTCTAATAAGCAGCAGCGCATTAACTAAAGCTTATGATAGAAGTTTACCGCTACATTTTTATAAAAGTCTTAAAAAAGAAAGTATAATTAACCTAGAAAGTTACACCCCTGTGGCACTTAACAAAAACCTGTTACCGCAACAAAGTAAAAAAGTTTTTTAGATAATGATATGATATAAAGTTTTACTGCACAAGACATTATAAAACTGGTAAAGAACTTAGTTCATGAGGTAACTATTCATAAGCTAAACCGAACGAACTTACATTTATTTTAATGGTATTATTTTTAATGGAAGTGTTATAAGTAGTAAGTGGATTAGCATAAACAGTTGGGTGCAATGGCGTTGAATATTCTTCGTTGTAAACAGACAAACGTAAGTTAAGTATATCATAATTGCTTGCTTGGTCATTTTCCAGCGAAATCGAGAATTGTGATTTTCTAAATATTTGTAAGAAAGTAAATCATTTTCTATATGTATTAATCATTGAAATATCAATTCAACGCTTTGATTTAATAATAATTTTATAAACCTACAACAAACTGCTCTAAATAAAGTTTAAAAATCTTACTCCTCGAAAACAATAACACTTGAATCCTTTAAAATCAAGTTCGTAGTTTTAGTGGTGTTAAATGCTTCCATGTCGATAGTGATAAAACTTTTACTTTCGGAAGATAAGACGAAATTCAATTTGTCTATGCATGATTCTTCATTATCTAAGAACTATAAGAAAAAAAATCCATAAATTATGACTAATAAATTGTGCTAATACATCTAAATGTTTGGTATTGTAGAACCTGCAAAAACTACAGTAACCTTTGTATATAAATATGAATGGTATTTATTTGATATCAAGAACAATAATAAAGTATATTTACAGATATTAAAATTATAAATAATTCAATTTAGAAATTTTTTATACTGTGAAATCAAACCGATGCAGATTTTTTATTTTCATCTTAGTTTTTTTAAAATTTATTATAAAGTGTTGACAATTAAAATTTGTTTGAAACACAAATATCTAAAAATTAATTTTAGAAAATCTACATAAATTAAATAAATAATCAATGGTTTTTATACTGCATAAAGAACTCTCATCAAAGGACAAGCTTTGTGAATTTCTAGTGGATGAATTGATAAGTACTAACACTTAATCAAGGAAAAATGTTAAATGAAGTTACTAATATGTAATTCAAAAAGTTGCATATCATATCAATTTATTCATTTACATTTAACTCTGTGTACACTTCATGGAAAACATTTGACGCATGCTTTCAGTTTTATTGTTTATTACTCTTTAATTTATATAAACTGTAAATGTATTATAGCTACTAGTTTCCAAATTGTTAGGTATTATTATTTGGTGAAAAACATTCATATGTTCTTAAAAAAGAGGTTATAATGAAGAATAAAGGAATGGTAAAACTCTCATATATAATATATCAAAATAAAATTGATATTTCTTGCTTTAATGAACTTACTTTAAGTTTTAATGTAACTATCGATATGGGAAATTGAGTAAAATTCTGAAAGTATACAACTTTACTGCTGAAGGTTGTACCGGCATTTTTCCAGTATTGGATTGAATGGTTTGATGCAATTTTAGTATCATTTGATAAAGTTGTTTCTAGAATATTTATTCTTGCAGATACTTCCAATGGTCTTGACATGTTGTCAAAACAGTATATAGTAACTTTTTTGTTTTCATAAGCTATTTGTTTGATTTTAACTTCGTATGCTTGACCAACAGTGAGTATATTATGACTGATTGTGATTGGTTGTGCTTAATAAATATAACAGAACATGATTCAAATTAAAAGAATAATATATTTTAAAGAAAATTTATGAAAATATGATTGAATTGTCTTTACTCAGGATGAGACCGGACAATAGATTTTCAGAATTGTAAAAAAACATATGTTATCAAAATAAAAAAATAATAACACGCTAGCTTACAATATAACAACAAAGTGTCATAATACGCTGTGTACAATAATCTGACACCATCATCAACATATTCACACCAAAATTCACGTGAAAGTGGGTCAAATGAGATTGCATTTATTCCTGGCATGACATTATACTTTTTGTTAAGACAGAACTGTACACTTGAATAGAGATCTTGCAACGCAGGAGAATAATAGGAAGCTAAACTCTTGGAAAAATAGGTGTTTTTATTCCATGAATACGATTTAACACCTACAGAAATGTAAAAAGCAATGTTAAAACTGCTTGAACTACTATTACTATACGTTCTTTATAAAAAATTGTAGAGTAAAAGATTTAGCACACATTATAAAATAGCAAAGACATTATACTGATTTATTTACTCATATATAAATTGGTAAATTAATAGATTAATAACTTAGTTAACACAACAAAAAAATACTTACATTGCCATTGTGTTAAGAACAGTAGCAAGCAAATATATTTGTCCAATATCATCGTTCTTTAAATTTACTTTTCGAATGAGAAAGATTCCCAATGTAAATGATATATATTTTACAATTCTGCTAATCAATGTTTAACCACCTATTTAATATTTAATTAAACACAAGCGCTGGGAGAACACAGATCTATACAGATTTAAATAATGAAACCGAATATGAAGAGTGTAGTTTTTTTAAAAAAAAAAATTTGCTGTCATTTATCTTTTGTTTGAGTTCTTTAGATTAGTAGATAAATAATAATTACGTCAAAAGTTTTTCGTTGTTTTATGTAGCTATAAAATTATTAACGAAAAAAGATAGGCTGGTACTAGCCAATTGGGACGTAAAACAATACAACTATAACTCCCAGATATTATGTTGTTTTGAATACTGGATAAATAATTAATTATTTAATTCCATATTGTATCCTGTTCTCTAACGAAAGTAGTGTCAAACTACTTTGTTTTCTTCAGTCCTGACAATTTAATAAGCTTATTTTTAATTACATTTAATTCTGTGGGGCAAAACGAGACAGCAACCTATTTTTGACTTTGGCTTGTGATACACCTTCAATCCCTTTTTTCTTTTTTTTAATTTTCAGTTTCACCTCTAAGCACAGCTAAAAGAGTATTAAGAAAAGAAAGTTTCTATTTTAACGAATATTTGTTTTTCTTCCTCAAAATATGCTTAAGTGAATATGCTTTCGTAAAGTGTTCATTAAACGTTTTTTGTGGTTTTTAGACAATTCCTTATTTCAGAATAATTAAAAACTATTAACAAATAGAAGCTAAAATACACGAATGATGTTTATCCAGAATTCCGAAATATTTTTTTGTGTTTTGTATGGATGGAACATTTTGACAAATTATAGAAATTAACTTTGATATTTAAACTTATTTTTCCAAAATTAAATAATCTTATTTTTTTTTCTGCAAATATAATTTTTGTTCAGTAGAACCGTGTATGTTTTGATAATTCATTCCACGTTTTTCATGTCTTACATAATTCCACTTTTATCAGAATAATTCATCAATTATTAACGATGAGAAAGTGAAATATAAAAATAGAAACTATAAAAATATATGAATAAAATGACGAAGCTTCTTGTTTTTAATCAAAGTCGGTTTCATTAATTATGAATCACATTCAAATCCATTTTTATTAGTGGGGCAACACGGTGCTGTCTATATCTGCCTGTCTATTCTCTCTCCACCTAAGTTGCTTTTAATTATTTTAAAAAACTTGAATATATGGATATTATTTGTAAATACAAAATAATAGTACATCTTGGTATTGACTGCTTTTTGATGATTTAAAAACGTTTTTCCCTCAGCAAGTCTGGCAATATAAATTAATCAAATCCGGACTTGAACAACGTGTGTGATTTTTGCTTTCGCAGAAGAAAAATTTAAGGTGAATAGTAGTTTTAAGTGATACTCCCGAATTTCGATTATGGCATCACTTTTGCTTTCAGGCTTTATTAGAAGACCTTCTTAAAACACGCTTTATACTAATACTTGATACTTGATACTTATGTTGTATACTGTGTATTTGTGTACACAATACGTGTGTTGCTACGTAAATTTTTATGAAGAGGTTTTTACCAGAGTAAATAATTGGTGTAAGATCGACAGATACTAGGCACTAAAGAATGAACAACGAGTATTTTAAAACATGCAGCTGCACATAATAATAAATTGGGAATAAATATCTTTAATTGACATGAATGAATGATTTAAATCTTTAAAACTAACCAATATTAACAAATAAAAAAAGACAAATAAAACACATTATTTGTTGTATCTATATAACATTTATATAACGGAACATTTTAAGCGAATTCAAACTTCTATTAAATTTATGAAATATGATGAATCTTTCTTCTTTTTAATGAGTTAATATTTGATAAGTGCGTTTGCAAGTGGTTTCTTAAGCAGAGCATCTTCAAGTCTTTCCTTCATTGTTATCTCATCCCTTTGCAAAGCAAAGCTAAATATTTATTTTGATAGTTTATTATATTTTAATAATTTTACAAATATATATACAACGTTATATAATTAACACGAAAAGCTATTGCCATTACATCATTTTCTTTTTTTGTTTTTTTACAGTTTTCTCATTCTCGTAACTGATTGTAACTCAATGTTATGCGTGCAGTGCTTAAATACCTTGTTTGTTCTCGAACCACGAATACATTTTAATAATGTTTGTAGTGCAAACATTTAATTTAGTCCATACCGAATTCGTCACTAAACTTTTCTTGACGTTTCCTTTGGTTGAAAGTTCGGGGCACAGTATTGATACGGATGTTCTGCTTTCTTTGTTGATACAATCTAATGAGTTAAAATCAAACGGTGTTAAACTATATCCACATTTAGCACTTACAAGCACCATTATTTAAATGAATTTTACATAACAACACCGACAAAAGCAATAGAAAAGAAAGGGCAATACAATGATTTACGCGACAATGCTCATCCAAAGTCAGATGTAAAAGTTCAGACTGTAAAGGAAGAAGTCTATGACTACTTCCTTCTCACCAATATCTATTATTAAAAAGTTTGTTAAAAATGTTTATTAAAAAGACTTGCGGTGCATCGTTTGTTTTTAAAAACTTCTTGCTATAACTTTCTAGAGTAATTAAAACACATTCGAAAAGCCGCAGTAGTACTTCTTACATACTGTTTTTTACATGCTGTACAGTTAACAACATTTTTAGAGTTACAATTAAGTAGTCCACCATTAACTTTTTACGCTTCTTTTTCTTTTGGTGTATTAGGATTTTAATATTTAGAATGACATATATGATTTCTGTTTTTAACATATCCCTGTTACCACAGCGATTTACTTCAACATCTTAATAATTAATTATGTACGAAGAAAAATTAGCTGCGAATTTAATAGTGGGTCAGCAGCTAGTATAAAGCTGTAGAAAAGAATTTAAGTTTCTCTTCATTATGCGAAAGCAAAATTCACACACGTTGTTCATGTCCGGATTTAATTGATTTGTATTGCAAGAATCATCATTTTTAAATCATCAAAAAGCAGTCAATAACAAGGCGTACTATTATTTTGTATTTTGTATATATTTTAGTTTTTTGAAATAATTAAAAGCAATGTAGGTGGAGAGAAAATAGACAGTCAGATAAAGGCATCACCGTGTCGCCACTAATAAAAATGGATTTGAATGTGATTCATAATTAAAGAAACCGACTTTGATTAAAAACAAGAAGCTTCGTCATTTCATTCATATATTTTTGTAGTTTCTATCTTTATATTTCACTTTCTCATCGTTAATAATTGATGAATTATTCTGATAAAGCGGCAATTATGTGAGACCTGAAAAACATGGAGTTAACAAGCTACACGAAAAGTAAATGTTACAAATATAGCAAATTCTTAATTTATATGTTTCATTTATATGCTTTTACACAATGATTCATGCTAGATAAGTACAAAAGTTAATTAGTTGTTAATACTGTTATCAATACATATACGGTTCTACTGAACAAAAATTTTATTTGCAGAATTATATGTATAACTAAACAATAAGATTATTTTGTTTTGGAAAATAAAATTTAAAAATCAAAGTTAATTTCTATAATTTGTCCAACTGTTCCATCCATACAAAACACAAAAAAATGTTTCGGAATTTTTGATAAATATCATTCATGTATTTTAGTTTTTATTCGTTAATATTTTATTAATTATTCTGATATAAGGAATTGTCTAAAAACCACGAAAAAACGTTTAATGAATCTCCTAACGAATCATACGCTTATATAGTATTTACACAAACAATCAAAATAGTAAGTCTATATACGAAGACTCCTTGACCTTACACATAATTATAAATTTTGATTTTTCTTAACGATCTTTCACTTTGATTTTTGAAACGACTAAAAAGGCCTAAGTAGTGGCAAAACAAGACACCTAAGTAAATTTTGAGGAAGAAAAACAAATATTCGTGAAAATGGAAGCTTTCTTTTGTTAATACTCTTTTAGCAGTGCTTAGAGGTGATGCTGAAACTTAAAAGAAGAAAAAAGGGTTTGTTGAAGGTGTGTCACAAGCCAAAGTCAAAAGCGGGTTGCTGTCTCGTTTTGCCCCATACAGATAAATGCAAATATTAATAAAATTAGCACCCCAAAGTTTTATTGAACAAAATTGTTACATGGCATAACGAAAAACTATTGACGTAATATTTATATACTAAATAAGTATTATTAATCTACTAATCTAAAAAACTCTAACAAAAAATAAATGACAGAAAAATCTTTTAATTAAAAATACTGCTTTCTTCGTATTCGGTGTCATTATTTGAATTTGTACAGATTTGTGGTTTTAATGTTCTCCCAGTGCTTTGGTTTAATTAATTATTAAATAGGTGAATAAACATTGAATAGCAGAATTGTAAAATATATATCATTTACATTCGGCATCTTTCTGATGATCTTGGACAAATAAATTGGCTGTTACTGTTCTTAAAACAATGGCAATGTAAGTATTTTTTGTTGTTATCTATTAATCTTTTTGTTATCTATTAATCAACCAATTTATGTCTTAAATATCTGAGTAAAAAAAATCTTTGCTATTTTATAATATGTGCTAAGTCTTTGACTTTATAATTAATTATAAAGAACGTATAGTAATAGTAGTTCAAGCAGTTTTAACATTGTATTTTTAGGAGTAAAATCGTATTCTTGGAATAAAAACACCTATTTTTCCAACAGTTTAGCTTCTCATTATTCTCCTGCGTTGCAAGATCTCTATTCAAGTGTACAGTTCTGTCTTAACAAAAAGTATAATGTCATTCCAGAAATAAATACAATCTCATTTGACCCACTTGTACGTGAATTTTGGTGTGGATATGTTGATGATGGTGTCAGATTATTGTACACAGCGTATTATGACACTTGGTTGTTATATTGTAAGCTAGCGTGTTATTAATTTTTTTATTTTGATAACATATGTTTTTTACAATTTTACAAATCTATTGTCCGACTTCATCTTGAGTAAAGACAATTCAATCATATTTTCATAAATTTTCTTTAAAACATATTATTCTTTTAATTTCAATCATGTTCTGTTATATTTATTAAGCACAACCAATCACAATCAGTCATAATATACTCACTGTTGGTCAAGCATACGAAGTTAAAATCAAACAAATAGCTTATGAAAACAAAAAAGTTACTATATACTGTTTTGACAACATGTCAAGACCATTGGAAGTATCTGCAAGAATAAATATTCTAGAAACAACTTTATCAAATGATTGCATCTTTACTAAAATTGCATCAAACCATTCAATCCAATACTGGAAAAATGCCGGTACAACCTTCAGCACTAAAGTTGTATACTTTCAGAATTTTACTCCATTTCCCATATCGATAGTTACATTAAAACTTAAAGTAAGTTCATTTAAGCATGAAGTATCAATTTTATTTGGATATTCATCTTGAATTCATCTTTCATATTCATCTTATTCATGAGAGTTTTACCATTCCTTTATTCTTCATTATAACCTCTTCTTTAAAAACATATGAATGTTTTTCACCCAAAATAATAGCTAGCAATTCGTCTTATCTTCCGAAAGTAAAAGTTTTATCACTATCGACATGTCAGCATTTAACACCGCTAAAACTACGAACTTGATTTTAAAGGATTCAAGTGTTATTGTTTTCAAGGAGTAAGATTTTTAAACTTTATTTATAGCAGTTATTTATTCTGTTGTAGGTTTATAAAATTATCATCAAATCAAAGCGTTGAGTTGATATTTCAATGATTAATACATATAGGAATTGATTTACTTTCTTACAAACATTTAGAAAATCACCATTCTCGATTTTGCTGGAAAATGACCAAGCAAGCAATTATGACATACTTAATATACGTTTTTCTGTCTACAACCAACGAAGAATATTCAACGCCATTGCACCCAACTGTTTATGCTAATCAACTTACTTCTTATAACACTTCCATTAAAAATAATACCATTAAAATAAATGTAAGTTCGTTTTCTTTAGCCTAGGAATAGTTACCTCATGAACTAAGTCCTTTACCATTTTTATTATGTTTTATCAAGTGATTTCTTAAACTTGTAAACGAATGTGCAGTAAAAAATTTTATTTATATCATTATCTAAAAAACTTTTTTACTTTGTTGCAGTAACAGGTTTTTGTTAAGTGCAACAGGGTTGTAGTTTTCTAGGTTAATTATACTTTCTTTTTTAAGACTTTTATAAAAATGTAGCGGTAAACGTCTATCATAAGCTTTAGTTACTAATTTTTATGCCCTGTTGCTTATTAGAAAAACATCACAAATTTTATCGAATTTGCATGTTCCTATGTACACAACTAACCACTTAACAAAATACCAATTGACATATCTACAATGTAAACTAGATCTTACAATGGCCTTCTAAAAACTATCAACTGTAATTCCTATATACGTCTATAAATCCTGTCAAACGTGTTATCAGTTATGGAAGGTAATTGGAGTTTATGTTGATGATGTGGTTCAAATACAATTCACAGCTTTAAAGAATACTAAAAAAGAATACTAAAAATATGCAATAGTGGAATAACTTAAGTTAGTTTACTATTATCAGAATAAATCAGTGCTCGATACAATGTAGAACTTAAACAACTTTCGAAAAAAATGATTATTTAGTATTTTTTTTAGTCTAAAAGCAGATAAACGCAAAATAGTTGTTTTAACAGGTAAAACTAATTATATTAAAGGTGTAAAGTTTTTAATCTAATTTCTTAAAAATATATGTAAAAGTTGTTGAAAGTAAGTAATCTAACTTCTTAAAACTAAATATTTCAAATGGAAAATACCTTGAGTAGATAATAATGCTATAAAAAAAATTAAGAATGTTCCAAAAACACTCAAGAAAATTTTTGATTTTTAAAACATTAAAAATTTATAAATTTTATATTAGATAACTTAACATATGCTGCAATGTATACAGTAACCGTGAAAAAGAGGGAAAACTTTATATTGGGATACTGTGCAAACGGGACAAAGCATGATCAACAATTTGTAATTTAAATAAGGTTAACTGATTGTATATTGTTGAAATACTGAATTTAAATTTTAGACAACAATTCAGATATGGTATATTGTTTGAATTGTTCAACGCAAGCATACAAAAAGGTTTGACAACTTTTTAAATGAGAATTGTTATTTTAACTATTTGTAGTTAAACATTGAGAATATCAAAATAATCCATTCAAACATAAAAAACATATATTAATGACGTAATAACGTAATTTAATATACGTTATTACGTCATTAATATATGTTTTTTATGTTTGAATGGATTATTTTGATATTCTCAATGTTTGAGAAAAAATCATGATTTTCAAAGTATATGTGGTTAACAAAAGATGTTATTTTAGAAAAAACTTTCAAACTCAATATTGCCATGAAACCAACGAAGATAGAGTGCAAAGTTGAAATCCAATTTTCATAAATACTTTTTTCATCGGCTCTGCTGATATTTGTTGTTCTAATGGATGTGCCATTGCATCATATTCTTGAAATCCCTACTATGTATGATGTAACTACTAAAAATGTAATACTACAAGTCAGTCATTCACTTAAACTGAACGCTTTGACTCGAATATTCAATTGTCTTACTATATCATCTTTTCAACCTGGAATTCCAATTGACTTTGTGAAAACAGTAGTTGTAAAATATTTATTTTACAGAGTAAAAATTGTTTTAGCTTTTCCACCACAGCTACACCATCTTGTTTCATCGACAGAAAACGAATACATATTTATTGGAAAAGACAGATTTGGAGCTTTTATTAAATGCAGCATTGAAGCATGCCACATAATATCGAAGAGAGAATTTGAAGCAAATAAATATGAGAGTCTATTTGTCAGATCATATGATCAAAAGAGGGTTTGTTAAAACAGAAATAAGCTTTTCAAGTGGAAAGTATTTATGCTGCCTTAAATATTGCAGAAAACTATACCTGAAAGGTGTATCTATTCGAATGTTTTTTTTTACCATATTTTAGAGCCATATTATGGTTTCAAACATGGTGTTGGAAAGAGTGTAATTTGGGTGAGTTTTGAGCATTGCATTTGTTGATGTTGAGAATATGTTACGTTATATTTTTATACGTTAACATTTTTTGTTTTTTTATTTATTGATACGGCAAATAACTGTATAAAGTTTTTAACTTTTTCTTTCTAGCCTCGTTTAGCAGAACGCCGTGATGTTGGTAAAAATAATTATTATTGTCTGTTTTTTTTACCTTCCTTCGTTTTTTATACAGTTTTTTGACTTTGTTACAATTTTGTTTAAAATCTATATTATAATAGCCGTAAACCGGGTTTTGTCCGTGTGTGTGAGAGTGTATACGCATTCTAAATGATTGGGCGTTGAAGTAGATTTAAAGACAAACCATTTTGGAATGTATACAACGAGTAAACTTTAAAGAAATCTCAAAAAATAACAATTATAACACGTTTAACTATTTCATTCTAACAAACTTTTTTTTTTTGAAAAAAACAACACCCGGTTTCTGGATTGCATTTTGCTGCTTTTTATATTTAACATCAACAAAACATAGGTTGCTTTCCCGACATTTTTTATTTTAAACGAAGTCTGTAAAAAATAACAAAGGTTGAAAAAAAAATAAAATAATATCAAATAAAAATACACATGATTAAGAACAAATAATAATTATTTTGTCACTAAATTTTAAAAATATGAATATATAAATTTTTTTTTTAATTATAACTGTTTTCCAGTTTATTTGTTAATAAAATTCTCTTCCCCCCGTATTTTTAACTAATGAAACGTGATTGAAGTAAAATCCGTTTCTGTTTTGAAATCCATTATACGTAAAAAAAAAAGAAGTTCTATGGAGAGAAGAAACGCATAAGAAAAATAAAAAGTGTAAAAGAAGTGAAGTTAAGTTTCTGTTTTTTAAATTTACAATAATTACCCCCAGTTTATTACCCCATTAGTCGGCATATAACTAGACATGAGTAGTAGCAATAATCGAAATTGTAGAGAGTGTAGATAGCAATACAAGAGTTTATATGTTACCTATTGTTATAATATAGGATTTTATTTAATTAAAGTTACTTTTTCTTCTGTTTGTTATTGCTCATTTTGTTGATTTGATTTTTTGGTCTTGATGGTTTTTTTTGTTTATTTTTAAAAATATAATTGGTAGAAAGTAATTAAGAAGTTATGTATAAATCTCTGCGCAAATAAGAATTAAGAATGTTTTACCTGAAAATCATTCTTCAGGTAGTTTTGATTCAGTTTGCAATAATTGTTCCTCTGTAAAGTTTGTCAATGAAAATCAATATTTATTAGAATTTCCAGCTGAATTACTAAACTTTTGGACAGTAGTACTTCTTAGGCTAAGAAATTTCGCAGATATATTAGGGTCTATAACAATGCATTTAGTTTTGTATCGCTAGCTGCAACTGGTACTTTATTACCAAATAATAACGAAATTCCACATTTTAGCCAATTATATATAGCAGAGGCAGCCAATGCTCTAAACTTAAGAATGGCTAACCCTGCAAATGCTATTTGTAGAGAGATTATGGAAATTATTCAAACCGTGTTAAATAGGGAATCACCTTATGTTGATCGTTTTATAAAAAGCAAATGTTGATTAGTTTTTTTGTGTGCTTTCAGGTATTAACCATGGAAGATAACAGGGCTTATCGATTTCACCAACAGAGATTTACCATTAGAAAAGGAACCTCAATGACTTTAAATTTTCATTGAATCTTCTTTCTGATGTAATTTTTTAAACTTTATTATTAAACTTTATTTTCTGAGGTTCAAACTCCGCATGTTCAAAATTGTTATATAATTGTTTTTTTTCACCATTTGAAAAATCTTCTCTATCTTGCTCATTATTGTTTTGCCAAAATTTACAAAATTAAACAAGCGTAGTGACGTTTGATTATAATTATTTTCCCCCTGAAGGTCCCCCCACCCTGGCAAGAATTCATGTGAGAGCGACCTCGCTATTCGAAAAACTCCTATTGAAAGCT
>JAUELD010035495.1:0-22928 GCA_031471615.1 Aglantha digitale
AATCATTCTGAAAAAAAATCCAAATGTATTCTGTTGATATTTTTCAAAAAAAAAATGCCCTTTTACAAAATATCAATTGCAAGCCCTTTAAATGGAACCGAGCTTTATACTCATTCATGATGTTATTGGTTATCCCTGGTACCCAGAAATGAATTTCACAGAATTTTCTTTTTCCAAATGGCTGAAAATGAAAATCTGATAAACAGAGAATGAAAAAAGATTCTTGCATGAAATAAAAAGCATTCTTCAAAACTTTTAAAGATCTTTAATATAAGCCTGGTCATTTTGGGTTCCCTTTATGGCTACAATTTTGTCTTTTTAACTTGAATTGCCAGAAAATAAAATTTTTTGGTACAAAACGTGTTATGCCAGTTTCTAGACCTTTGCGTGTGCCAAATTGTAGAAAAATATTAACAAAAAGATTGATGAGATTTCAATAACAATTATTTTTGGATAAAATTTGACTTTTTTGCCAGTTTAAAACCAAAAGAGCGGATTTGGATGTAATACAAACAACTTTATTAAAACTGCAGCAAATTAAAGCAAAATGTATGTAATTATAATTATGGTAGGGTTGAACACCCAAAGGGTTAAACTTATTTAAGTTAAATGTCAAACAACAAAAATCAACCAAATTTACCTTGAGTTGTTACAGAAGCTGCCTGCTGATTGATGACATGATTACTATATTGTTTGGTTTCATCGAGACCAAGAGGTTTTGTTTTCTTTTTTTGAATTTCAGTATCACTATCACTATCGTGTTCACTTACATCACTCATAATTCCAACAACATTATACTAATAGAAATGGAAATAGCACTAAATAAAGCACTAAATAAAATCAAAGGCAATTAGGGTTAATTATTTTAAATGAAAAAAATATATATAAATTAAGATTGCTGGAAAGGACTTGACAGCAGTACATAAAAAATAGAATTTTTTGACAAATCTTTAAAACAAAGTATAATGTGAAAAGCCATGAATTCTGGGCACAAAAATGAAAATATATAATATATCAATAGGATATATCATGTATACCACAATGAATGATGCAATTGTACAAATGTTAAATACAAATGTTAAATACATATGCTCATTATCCCTTTTGTTTTAAGAAATTAAACCTAATAGAAATGACATTTCTATAAAACAAACAAACAAACACACAAACATAAAGAAGAAAAATAAGGATCGTTTTTAACATTTTTGTATCTGTCAGTTTAAGTATAATCACTGATATACCACTAAAAAACACCATTTCATTGTGAAAATGCACAGAACCTGATAGGAATAAAATGTACTTACAACAATATGAATGTTATTACAAAATATTCTAATAAATATTCTAATATTGATTTTCATCAAGTTTTCATCCAGTCATAAAAAAGTAAAATATTTAGAATAAATTACAGCATTTTTCAAACAAAATCATATCATCCCTGTCACTGTTCAATATCTAACATCTTTCAATACCTAACATCTGTCAAATTCTCGGGTATTTAAAGCTTTGGCGCCATCCAAATTTTGTATTTTTCAAACCATAAACTCTGCTCCCCATAATTTGAAAGTTCGATCAAATGACGTAGATGCATAATAATTACCATCAGCTGAAACATCTACACATGTTACTTTCTGTTCGTGACCCTTTAATGTTTTTAAAATTGTCCAAGATGGACTAGACCAAACTTTTACAAGTCCATCAAATGATGATGTCACTAAAGTGTTTTCACAGAATTTTAAATGAGATACAATATTATTATGAGCAGGAATAGTATAAGTACATTTTTGTTGACGCAGATCCCAGATCATGCATTTCTGATCCTCACTGCCAGTAGCAATATTATATCCATTGGGATGAAAATCCATAGCTAAAACTTTTTTTAGATGACCATCTAAAGACATAATATTACGTCCAGTTCTTAAATCCCATATTAAACCTCTAGCATCAAAGCCAGATGTAGCCGCTAAAGCACCATCATTTTGAAAACATATTTTGTAGCATTCTTTCGCATGGCCTTCTTGATGTAATACCTCTTGTTGCTGCTCAAGATCCCATAAGCGCCATGATTTGTCAAAGCATGTAGTGCCGAGAAAGCGACCAGAAGGATGAAACGCCACACTAGTAACACGCTGGTCATGGCCTTCAATATTCCCTAAAGGATTATCTGACTCTAAATTCCATAGTTGTATGTTACCATCTACAGAACATGACACTAAATTTACAGCAGAAGGTGATAAACTTTTTGTTGATTCTGGATGAAAGACAATAGCTCCCACTCTTTCATTGTGACCCTTTAACGTCCTGATTTCATTACCATTAGGAATGGACCATAATTTGCACAAACCACTCCAAGAAGATGTAGCTAAGATATTTCCATCAGGGGAAAATTGGCAATACGAAAGAGGTCTATTATCACCAATTTGACTACAGAAATTAATCAGAGATCTTGTTTTTCGATGAATTTCTTGAGTCCTCATAGCCAATTCAGATTCACTATTATTTAGATTTTGCTTAGCTAACAAAAGTTTTTTTTGTGCTTTTGGTAATGAATATTCTGCAATAAACAACCTTGCTTCTTTTAGTACAGCTGGTCCTTCGTGATACCAAACTTCTTCTGGCTCTTCTTCAACTTCTTCCTCTTCAACCTCCTCTTCAACTTGTGATGTAAATCCAGGGAGCAACTGTTCAAAAACAGATAACAAATCTCTCAATCGCTCCCTTCTTTGTGCAGGTCCCTCACCAAATAAAGTAATGGGATGGCCCAACTCTCTTAGTCTAGCTTTGACTATACTATCATCAGTCGAGACATTTATAGATCTTGTGATCTTTCGTTTCTCAAATTCCGCCATCAATTCTTGCTGCCTTTCTGCAGAAACAGTTGCACTCATTTCCAAAGTCTCACCGTCAGTAACATTGATGTTGCCAGCTTTAAGAGCTTTGTCAATAGCAGTTTGCTCTTCTCCATCACTTTCACTATTATTTTCTGTCTCTAAAATACAAACAATCTATTAAAGGTATGGTTTAAAACATAAATTATTTATAGGCATGATGCAGAATTTCACACAAAAACACATTATTGATGTGTTTATGTACTTTAAAATAAAAATAACCTTCTTTTTTCTTTTTCAACTTTTTCTTCTTCTTTTTCTTCTTCCCATTTTCTTCACTTTCATCTTCCGTAGAATCGCTTTCACTTGTTTCACTACCTTGTGCACGAAGAAGCTCCTCTGCAGCAAGGTGCTCCCTTTCCTCTCGTTCTAAACGTTGTTTTTCTTGTTCTTCTAAACTTCCAAAATATATTCTTTGCTTCTTAATTGCTGGTTTAGTTTCATCATCCTCGTCTGAAGACATGATTCCAACTTTTATTATTTTTTATCTAAACCAAATTAACACAGACAATGTAAAGTTACTTCATCATAAAAAATTAAATCCAATTAATTAATTTATTGCATTTTTAACAAAGCTTCTGAGAAGTTAATGACTAAGTTTAGTTAAGGAGTAGTCCTTGGTCCAAAGTTCTGGCGTAACTGAATTCTTTCATTTGTGCTATGATAGTGCCATATTTTGTGCTTCATACACCTCTTCCAAGAAAACAACAGACGAAGTCCCATTCATCATGCTAGAAATGAATTGTTATATAAATTATTTTAAAAGTTGCTCTTAATTAAATTATCTTCTAAAACTAGGAGCAACTGTTTTTATTTCATATAAATTTCATTTGAATGATAATTTAAAATATATATTTGGCCATCTTTTAGATTTTTACAAAATTATTACTTTAAACATGATATTAGTAATGACGATGCAATGAAATGACATTTTGTTCCTTTTATAAACATAAATAACTAATAAAAACTGGTAATGCGAGTCTGTTTATTAGCCATAAACCACTACAACCAGTTGGTTGGTTTTTTAAATTTATGAAACAACTTTTGGTTGTATAAAATAGATGTCATAAAAAATGCATTTTTTTATTACTTATTAGTATAAAGAAATGCAATAGTAAACTCAAACCTTCTGTTGGACGCCTGGTCTCTGGCTAGTATATAAATATTGTTTGAAGAAGATCTTAGATAAGATCTGTTAGAAAGAATTGTCGGAAAATTTCATTTAAATTAACCATCTAAGCCAAATTTACCAGATAAAAACGATGACAGTTAAACAACCTTGTAAAACTTTAAAAAAAACTGAAGAAACTTCAATACATTTTCATTCATTTGAATAAAACTTGACCTTTTTTAATATGAAAAATATATAAAGTATATATATTGAAGCACATATCACTTTAACCTAAAGGGATCCTAAGCTGATAAGACAAGTTTGGACTTATATCAAAGAGCTTTGAAAATTATGAAAAATGCTTTTAATTTCATGCAATGCAAAAATATTTTTTTCGTTTCTAAGTTATTAGAATTTGAAATTTTTATTTTTAGTCATTTCAAAATCAAATTTAGTAAAATTCAAAGTGATAGACCTTTCTGGGTACCAGGGATAACCAACCTTGATGACATCACAAATGTGTATAAAAACACATTAACAGCTTAAACTAAGAAACTATACTGAATTACTTGGAATAACTAGGGCTCTAGAGAAAAACCCCTGGAAATCCCATAATTAATGTTTTCTTGTTTGTTAGTTTTTCAACTTACAAAGTATTGTACTAAATCAGTTCAATCAATTCAATGACATTCAAGATATAGCTTATTATGTAGTTTTATATTCATTAGTGACTGTCATTAAGGTTGGTATCCCTGGTTCGTATATCTATGGTACCATCCAGAAGGGCCTTTCACTTTGATTTACAATAATTATATACAGTATCAAAATGGTTGAATACGAAAAAGATGGCTTTTTGGGCCTGAGAAATAAGATTTTTTAATATAAAATCACTTATGTCAGTTAAAAGAACTTACTTACTTCTAGTTGTGTGGCAAATTTAAAAAAATGTTATCAAAAATATTTTTTTGGACTAATTTGAAATTTTCCAGAAAAAAATAAATTTTTGATAAAATCGAGGATGATTCTCTTTTTGTAAAAAAAGATAAAAAATGAGTGGTTATAGAGAAAATATGAATTCATTCTAAATTATGCTTTCATATTCTAGTAGACAAATTTCACTTATTTTCACTTTTTTATTGCCTGATAAGGAAAATGCTACATGTCTAAAATAGGTTTCTATATTTAGTACCTTCTAACTTGAAAAGTAACTTTTGAAGTGTCTATTTGTTTTCAATAATCTTAGAATTTTACTGATAAAGCTCTATTAGATAAAGACAAAACTGGTTTCATAGGGGTAGCATATATTTAAATTTTTAGCATTATTTATTGCCCTAGAGTACTGCTTAATTAGAAATTATGCTTGTTAAACAATGTTCCAGAAAGGGTACCCAATCTACCAATCCAGGATCGCTATACAATTTTTCAATTAAGACCAATATCAATTTTTAACATCTTTGAATAGTAAGAACGTCTGTTGAAACTAGTCCTTGCCACAATCCTATAGCCTAGCCCTAACAGGATGTTCAATCATGATACCCAGGCGTGTTTAATCGAACGTAACCGAACATCGATTAGTAATCGAATTAATCGAACGTAATCGAACGATTAATTTCCGAAGTAATCGAACAATCGAATGCTAATCGAACTCACGATTAATTGCAGATCTTGGATTAGTTCGATTAGCATTCGATTACGTTCAAATGAGTTCGATTAGAACTGATTTAATCGAACTAATCAAACGTTATTTCTAATCGAATAAATCGAACTCACGATTATTTAGGAGATGGATTACCGTTCAATTAGTTCGATTTAATCGTTCGATTACGTTCGATTAATTCGATTACTAATCGATGTTCGATTACGTTCGATTTAACACGCCTGGTGATACTGCTGGTTAAAACTTATCAAAACAAAAAAAAAGTGTTTATAAAAACATCGCTTATACAATTTAAAATTAGTTTTCACTTATCATTATAGAAAACTTATGAATTTTAAAGCTTGATTCGGCTTAGCTAGCTAGTCAGTTTGTTGAAAAGAAGTGTGGTATATTTAGTCTTTTTGCGGGAGTCAACTCTAAATCGCTTTTTTAAGTATTTACCAACAGAAATCTTACTCGTTTACCTTCACTATAAATTTCATTATTGTCTAAATAACTCACACTAGGAAAGAAAAAAAACTAAAATAAGACACAAATAGTTTTTGTAGGTAAAATATTAAACATAATGATAACAGCGTGTTTAACAACGCTGGTTTCACGACTTTGCGAAGACATGTATTATGGTAAAATGCTGACCTGGGAACCAGAACCGCTTAATATGATTTTTTGTGAGTCAACTGCGCCCGCGGGTGTGACAATTATAACTGCTTTCTTCTGAATCAGTCACGTTGAATGTTTTTATTAAATCTTGTTGTGCTTACGGGAAAGAAAAGAGAAGTTTTGCGACTTCTACGTCACAAAAATCGTAACCACGGCAAAAAGTAGGGATATTAAAATGGGATTTGTGTGAGTTCTAGTTTCTTTCAGAAAAAAGTAGATACAGCAAAATTTTCATTGCGATGCTCTCTTTAATAAAACTTTTTTATTTTTCACATATATCTAACAACTTTTCAGATGGCAATGAAAGATAATTTGGTTTGCATCATGTCGAAAAATCAGTCAGGCTTCACTGTTTAGAAAAACGGCCCTTTCCCTTAAAAATCTATTTTATTTGCAAAATTTTTTAAAAAGAGGGAGAGACTATTACTTTTATTTTTAATATTCTTTTTCTCCATCAAAACCAGCTGATTATTAGGGTGAAACTATTTTGGCTTAATTATTTTGTTTTGGTTTTTCTTAATTATTGCTTTTTTGCGTACCTTCGTACGTACATTATACTTATGATAAAGTCTTAACGACAACTTAAAATAGCTCTTTCTCATACCGCATAACAAGTAGATTTAGAGGGGAAGTTCGTAAAAATCTTTAATCCATCCAAAATTTGATAGGAATTAAAATCACCTTATTTAGAACATTTTCAGAAAATTTCAGCAAAAAATTATGTTTAATTACTGAGATATGATATTTAAAACTCCATAAAAATGAAATATCGTTCCCGTTCGCCGTCTTTCAGAGATCTGGAATCTAGCTTTTGATGTGGTCATTTATGTCAATTTTTCGAGTAAAAAAAAAGGGATTTAAAGTCTGTGATTGGTATTAAGTACCAGTTAAAAACAAACTATTACAAAATCGTTGGCTAGCACAAATCAAACGAGAACCACCATAAAGAAAACTTTGTAAATGTGGATTAAATTTCACTAAAGATTGTTTTGCTAAAGTAAATATTATGATACAAGGTATTGAGTAAATAAAGAATTTTTTGTCAGTCGTGTCAACGCATTTATTTAATGAGATTTGCTGGCGTTTACTTCGCATCTGTAAACCGCACATATGTAATTATCATATTTATTCGACCTCATTTCCAGCTGTTTCTTTTAACATATAACAATGCTCGATACTAGTTATTATACCTTTGATTAATTATTCACCAATATCCGCCACAGTATTAACATTTTCAACGTCTGTATTCATAAGCTTAAAAAATCCACACACACACCATATGTTATTATCTATCCTATTTGCTTCAGAAGTTTCTTCTCTTTTTTACCAACATTCTTCTACTCAGTACTGGCTCAAACTGATGTTTTAATTTAGCAAATCTTTTACCTAGTGGATATAAATCATATATTTCTTCTTCTGGGGGTACTGTTATCACTCTTGCTGTTTCATATAAGCCTACTCAGCTTATATAACAACTTTGTTTTGATTTTCGTTTGTCAGAAATGACGTCACATACTTATTCGAAACCAGTCGTTTTTTACGTGAATAAATGACTGAGGACCAGTTTTCTTTTTACAGCTTCCAAGATAAAATTTTTCATTTTTTTTTTTCATTCAGTCGTTCTATAATACAAAAAAACTTGTTGACACAAAAACATTCGGCGAAGTTCCCCTTTCAACTATATCAAAGCCCTTAAGGCTAATATCACGTAGGACTAAGATCTATTAAAAGATCACTATCAAAGTATGGGGATAATCATGTTTGTTTATTAATCTCACACCTTGGTTTTCTTACAAACTAACTATGTATACTATTATCTAGTTTTCGCAATATTATATTCTGCAGAACCTAAATAAATGACTTCTGGAGACTCAAGCAAAGACTGTGAGAATATCCTTACCAATGGCTTCATAAAAAGACCATAAAATCGATGTTCAGTTTATCTTGTATAGATTTGTTCTTCGTTAATAAACAATTGCTATTTTGGAATTTAAGTGCTAAATTTCATTGTATTTACTAACGACCTATGTGAATCTGGACATCAACTGCAATACGCTGTCTTACAATAGAACTCGAAAGTTTTAGTTCCATCTATATGTGTACTGTTAGCTACTACTTATAGCTAGAATGCTCGACTTTAGTTTAAAATAATTATGGAGAGGCCTACCTAAGTATACAATAAGACATTTAAGGTGAATAAGCAATGCATTTGCGTGAGATGTAAAAGATGAAATTTAATCTTTAAATATGACACACACTGTAAGAAAAATAAACTGAAATAGTAAACACAGTATTGTAATAGTATTGTAATAATAAACCAATAACTTGCACGGGGTACAAAGTTCGCCATGTTCTGCCGCCTTCTCGATGTGTTTAGTTGCCGTGTTTCTTTTTTTCTTCTATTTATATTCTTCTATTTTAAAAACAATGTACATGGTACATTTCCCTCCGAAATGTTCAATTTACTTGCTTATATTTTTTAGTAATTTTGTCTAGTACAACGAATTGTGTATTGTAAACACCTTTTAAGAGTTGCTTGGATGATGTCTGTCTTGGGAATACTTTAAAGTTTTATGAAATGAATGTCCACTCTTGGTACAAAACCGAATCAATTAACACAATTAATTCAATATCAAAAGAAATTCAATATCGAGAGGGTTAGTTTTTCAATTTGTAAGTGTCTAAATATCGAGTTCGGCAAATATTATATGTATTTTTTTTTATATATTCTTTATGAAGATTTTCTCTAGTTTAACAAAAACTAGTCCTTGCACTCACAGCACACGTCTTTTTGTTCATTTTATGTCATTTTAAGACACATTTCAAATGAACACGATATTTTTCGATAGCCTCCAAACTTACAACGCTTTATGGAAAAAGATTGTGTGGTTACAATACCGTTGAAGTTAGAATTATTATGTAAATTATTATGTATTTCAAAGCAGAGCGATGTCAGTTTCAATCAGACGTGTTTATAAACCAACCACTAGCTCGAATAACAACCAATGTTATTTTAAAAACATATAATAATAATAAATATATAATAATGAACTTTGTGAACTTAATATCGAATAACCCAAAATCGAATCTCGTATTGCTCATTTAAAACTTTTGAATGTATTTTGCTCTTGCTGAGGTCAAAAAAGGTAGAAGATTCGGTTTCAAATGCCACTGCAAATATAAATAATTACTAAGATAACTACTATTTTTCGATAGAAAAAACAGTCAATTCTGAAACCCGACCAACAATTTGTTAAAAAATATATAGGAAATATCCCCTTTTGTCTAAACGATGATGTAGGAGTTAACACTTGATAAGACGAGCCATTTGTCATTAAGAAAAATTTATTTCATATCCTATAGATCCAATTTATTGTCGGCAGAAGGCGTGAAAAACAAAATTAACTAATACGCGTAGTTTTCAAAAAATAATCGTAATATAGCCAACCGTGAATTAATCGTAAAAACCACAAAAAAAATGTTGGGATTACGTTTAAAAAACTCTAAAAATCTGTAAATTGAAATAATGACGAGGACAAAATCTTTTTTTGACACATCCGCATAAAATTATTTTAAAACAAATATAAAAACAACGAGTAACATTAAAGTATTAGTTACCATTATATCGACTGACCGTTACGTTTAAGACACATATCAAAGAAATATTTACTTAGTATGTTGGTCAGGTAGCAGTCGTAGAAAAACTATAATCAGAGATTAATTGGTAATTTAAAACCAAAATCACAACTCATTTAAAGGCAAAATATATAAAAAATAGAATTTCGTTTTCTCAACTGTTACAGATCATCATTTAACGAATACTTTCAAAAAGCTAACATGGTATATTTATACAACTACTATTACGAGCCACTGTTATTTATTCACATTTCAAACATTGACAATATTCGAATAAACAATTACTTTAGACAGTTGTCTCTGAAACGTATAAACGTATATATAAAATATTAGACAATAACTATTTATTCAAAAGCTCAAGTTTAACAAAAAACAATAATCTGACATCTAATTAAAAACGAACAAATCAATGAAACAAGAACACTCACAAAGTAATCAGAAATAAATTAAAAATCAGTTACTGATACTCTTGCCGGCTTTAAAAGTCACTCCGAAAATATCCTCACTGTAGCGTCCATTCTCCTAAATATCAAAATTAAAACATTGGTTTAAAGTCATCAATATTAAAAAAAAAGAGAGCGAAGGAAGTAAATGAAAACACTAAAATGATGTCACTAAACTAAGAACAAACCTTTAAATTTTCAAAAATCACTTCAGCATCTGCATAAGTGCAGGTCATTTGTGACTTAATTATTTTTATTATAGTATCTGAAACATCTGCTGCCATAGCAACATCTCCGCATACATACAAATGACCTTTCTTGCCAATTAACAAATCAACCACCTCTTTTTTATTATCTTCGATCAAATGTTGGACATATTTCTAAGAAAAAAACCAACCATTCTAAAGAGAGTCAGTTCTATAAAAATTGTTGCACAAGGCATGAAATTGCATGTTATACGTGATCATTTAGCAATGCTGATACAAAACAAATTACCTTAGGATGATTTTTATCTCTTGAATATCCAGTATAAACTTTTGTTATAACACCATCTTTGACTGCTTTTTTAGTTTCATTGGCGTAAATGTCATCTAACTGAGAATCGCGACATCCAAAGAACAAAATTGATGTTCCGAATGTTTGCGAAACTGGAGAAGTTTTTTTTTCGTGTGCACGTTGTTGCCAGAACGCACGGAATGGTGCAATGCCTGAGCCTGGTCCAACCATTATAATAGGTACATCATTATCAGTTGGTAAACGAAAATCTTCGGTCCTTAAGAACGTAAGAAACATCAAAAACTACTGTGTCACAGTTTTCACTGTTTTTGTCAATATTTTCTACTGTCGTGCCTAAAATGTTGACCTAAACAGTTTCTAGCACAATGTAAGAAAAAATAAATTTCTCCCTGAACACATATTAATTCTAATTTAGAAAGTTAAAAATTTAATAAAGTCTAACTTTCTTATAGAAGAAGGAATGATTTCTCCATACGACAATTCGTGTAAATAAGATGTGCAAACTCCTTTATGTGTTATGCCTTCGTTTATTTGGTACTGGACTAAAGCCACAGTCAAATCAATTTCATCTGGGGAAACGGCTTGCGATGAGGAAATTGAATAATAACGCTATTGAAAATTAAAAAAAAAATACGTTAAATGAGCTAATTCAAAATCATACTTTTTAAAAACAAGCACAAATGTTTAGGCATAAATTTACAAGAAATTATCAATGTTTCCTAACTTACAGGTTTCAGTATAACTGAGCTTGCAATCAATGTAATAACATCAATATCGATTGAAGGAAACAAATTGAGAGTTTCCAAAATTGTTGGAAAATATTCGTTTCTCCATTCTTCGTAATTCGTATGGTTCTAGAAGATCAAGGGTTATAATAGTCAAATCCAATTTAACCGCTCTATTCATACCAACATTTTTATACATGTAGTACAAATTGAAACATGACCCTAATAAGTGACTTTTCACAAAATGTTTTAAAACAATTGTAAAAAAATCAAAATTTATAAAGCACTAAAGCAAAATATGTATAGATATTCTCAGGTAAATGTTTTTTTATCTTAGGTCTTTTTATTATGTTAAGATTTTTCATTGAAGGCCCTCGAATATAAATTGCATACTTAAATAAGTAGAAATTTACTTACATTGACGAGGTTATACAAGCTATCTCTTTCATCAGGAGAAGTACAATGATCAGCAAGCACTTTCAAAAGTTTTGTTGAAGGAGGGAGTGTTATATCCAAATAAGATGTAAAAATTTGTTCGAGAGAGGCTGGAAATGGAATTGAACGAATAGTCGAGGATAATTCAGAGTCTGTGACTTCAGCTAAACAGTAATATAGTATTTTGTTGACATAGAAGAAAAACAGCATCCAAGTAAAAGGCTGTCCATAATTATTTATATAAAGAGAGCATCAAATCATTTTTTATTTCTAAAAACACACATCACAATGAAAAGTTGTGCTGGTATTATTTTATACCATATTACCTTCATTATCAATAACTACTGAAATAGGTGCATCTCTGAGAATATTATTACATTTGACAAAATCCAACAATTCGGATACCATGTGAACATTGTTGGAAGGATAGACACAAAAATGATCGCCAGGTAGATAATTCATTTCTTTAAAATTATCTTTTTTAACTCGAACCAAACTTGTAACACGACTAACAACAAGAAAGTTACAATGAAATTTACATGCAACAATAGCCAACTAGCAATATAACATTTGAATATAAACGTGAAGTGAAGCGCCATGACACTTATATGAATTAGGATTTATTAGGAATTACCTGGAATTTGCATCTTGTAAGTTTGTTACAGAAACCATTCTATTTGCAAATATTTTTTTCTTATGCAATTTTGAAAGACCTAAGAAACAAATACCATGAATGATAATCAGTGAATCCAATTTAATAAAAATTATTTTTATTAACTTGCAATGGTATACCAACCGGTCACACAGTCTTCGTCAACAGACTGTTTGCTAAGTACAATTCTATATTTTGGTGAAACTTTCTTTAAATGTTTTTGATTTTCAAACTTGGCTAGCATGTTTTCATTGATTTTTACGTCCAAAAGATTACACGTTTCCTAAAAGCAACAGACTTTTTTGAAATTATTTTTCATATATGTACATATTGATGTCTTGTTAACTTGTTTTCTAATTGTATTATCTATATTTATAAATGTATAAAGGTGCCTTCCAATTGACGTTGTTACTACATTTGTCCTTACCTGAAAACATTTTATAGACCAGGTATTGAAGGTCTCATCCTGTTCATTTAATTCGTCCCCTTCTCCAATTGGAGTTATTTCGTTTGCTCCAAGACTTTTCAAGCTTTTATTAAGACTGTTTCCGAAGTTACAAAAATGTGGGTAGGCTTTAGAACCAAGTGCAAATACAGCATATCTAAAGTTACAGCGAAAATATTATCTACTGACAGCAAATATATAAGATTGAACGAAGTCAAGTACAAATAGAAATGTTGGCTTACTGCATATACATCTTTTAAATTAGTAACACGATATTGAGTAAAATGTTTTGCTATACTAAATAATATGTTCGGATAAAAGGAGACTTTTTCAAATGTTTTCATTTTTTTTAAAAAAATAAATCTTGTCAACATCTTGAGTCTTGTTTTTATTTATTTAAAACAATACCTACCTTAAATTCTCATTTACGAACAATTGTTCACTACCAAGTTTCAAAGTACTAGAATGCAAAAACAACATAAAATATAGAATTCTATTTCATATATTTACGTATAACTTGCACTTGCAGTAAGTTAGACAGTTCAATACAAATAGTTAAAGGGTAACTAAAAAGCTGTAAACTGTTATTTAAAACTTTCAATGGAGGACAAATTTGGGTAAAAAAGTCTGACTGTAACTTCCAAACTGTAACTAAAGGTCTTAACCTACCTCGAACGAGACATTTTATGAAGTTTTTTTCCGAATTCCTTAATAAAAAAAATCAATATGTTAAACATTCAAACAAACTACTGTATAGCCATCCTTTCTTCACAAACATGAAATTTTAGCTGGTGCAATACCTTTCCATTATCAGGAGCTTCGCCATTACCAAAAGTACTTGTTACTATTAATAAACATTTTTCTTTGTTAATATCAGAAAAGTTATATTCATCCATACATAATACTTTGGAATTAAAGTTTGACAAGAATATTTTGTTCAGTAAAACTGCATATGTCTCAGATTTTCCAGTTTCAGTGGCATACAAAATGGTGACTTTATGACGTTTTTTCATCACATTTTTCATTAATGCTGATGTAAACCAAGATGCACTAAATAATAATAAATAAAGTAACGTTGAAAAAAAAAAGAAAGTAATTTAGGTTCATATGCCAAAATTTTAAGGCTTTTTGGGGACTTACTATGCTAAAATTTTGACAGTCCATTTATTTGGTTCAAAAATCTTGTAAAAATTCCAAGGATCAATTTGGTATTCAAAATTAGGCTTCAGGCGATAATTTAACATTTCCTAAAAAATACATTTAAATTATAGCAAAACTAAGTTACTACAAAACTTGTAATGTCTAAATTGAAATGCATCTAAAAAGACACTGTATGAAAATGTATGTAATGAGTGAGAAGAGGTCAAGTCAATTACCTGGTGAAAGACTGGAGTTGAAGATGCAGATATTGGTGGAACAATCCATACCCAATCAGATGGACAACCCCCTCTTACTTTTGTCTAAATATAAACAAATTCCTTTTTATATTGTTTTTCAATTATCTTGCAAAATATCATCGCAAACTCTGAAAAAATTCACTGTGCTACATAAAAAATCAACAAAAAAGGTCAAAAACGACAATCACCTCATTTTTTAAATGTTTCATGAATGTCTGTGAACTGGAGTGATGGTCCGCCATTGTTACACCATTTTTCTATATAAATAAATGTCGCCAGTCAATCATTAAGGTACATAATGTTTTTTTTGCAAAGAGTGTAGAAGAACCCTTAAGTAGTAATTGGCATGAAAATTCAATTAGTGAGCATACATTAAAACTATACAAAACAGCAGTAGTCATCTCAATCATAACTTTGTCCAGCCATAGTGATGCTTGACTCGATGTATCCAACTCAATAGCCTTCGCTATCGGCTATGATAAAGAATAAATACATTTATATATATATAAATATCCATGAAATCATTTATCTACATTAACTAAAAACAACTTGAAAAAAGAATTATACTTTGCACATATTATATCTCGATGTATCAGTAAAGTTTCTACTGCCTAGCTCTGCACCCATATACCTTTAAAAAAGATAAAAAGCATAAGTAATATTAATATATGAGCACAAATTTTCATGTTCTCCATGCAATTGAAGATAGTCAAATTAGTTAAGAAAATATTATTTTTTATAGAAAATGTAAACACGACGTAGACAACAAAAGAACTCCCAAGAATTCTCAAGAATTTGAGAACTCCCTCATCTTCAATTATGCTGAAGTAATAAGAGTTCCTTGAATAACAAAATCTAATAAAAACTAGGCGCCAATATAAACAAAGTTTACAACTAGGATCATATAATAGTATTTTAATTTCTAACACTTGCTATAAGTTCACACACATGCCTCACTTCTAGTTGTGTTTGCATGAATCTAGGTTAAAAATAAATCTTTTTACTGAATCAGAATTATTTCAGTAGTTATTTTCAAACAACAAATGTTTTGTGTTTAACCGATTTCAATAGGTTTTTAGTACCAATAAATGTACATCATACCATCCATTAAATGGAGCGGCAGTAAATTCTATTCCTCCTAAATCTAACATCATATTCGAAATGGCTGGTACGGCATACCATTTAAGGTTTAACTTCGCAATATCAGGATATCTAAAATATGTATATTATGTTTTTACAAAGAATCTTTTTGTAATAAATATATTTTGGAGATACTGCAGAAAGTCTAACATAAACAAATAATCATACTTTGGATGCTCCATATTTACTTCAAGGACATATTCAGGAGGGATTTCAAATATTTCTGGAGGTTCTCCATTAATTTGTAATATCAGTGGTAAGATATCAAATGGGGTGTTCGGCCCGACCCATCCAAGTTTTTGTGCAACCTTGAAAACAGAAAATTTTATAAATAATTTCGCTCTTTAAGAATAATAAAATATATTTTCTATAAATATATTCAAACGTACTTCTGTCAAAAATAGATTCCCTGGGTCACCAATGACAGAACCATCTGCTTGCTTGTAACCAGCGTATCGAAGAAGTTGAGAATTCCATATGCGGAACTCTTTCATATTTTCTCTTCGTTGAGGAAATATTGATATGGCTGATCTATTGAATAACATTGAAAAGGAAACTATATAACTTATACATTTTTCATAGTTTTTTCATTTTTCATTTTATTTGTTTATTTTACAAAGTATGACAACAATATTGTTTTTTAAAATATAAGAAAATGTATTAAAGGGTATACATGAATGTAATTTTACATTTATGAATCTATAAAAAGCTAAAAATCTCACTACCTAATGTTGCCTTTGTTGGTACCATAATCAATATGTTCCAAAAGACATTCAAAAAACTCTTGTGTTGTTGTTATATGACGAAAATCAAATACCTATAAAATATTTGTTATCTCATTTAATCATGCAGCCGGTTTTGTAGACTATCTCCATCTTAATATTATTCAACACATTTCATGAGAAACACTCAAACAAAACAACTTACTTTTAACTTTTTATATTGCATTCTTCCAATACATCTTGGAGCATTTCTCCATGCAAGTGTACACCCAAACTGGAGCTCATCAGTAGTATGGTCATAATCTCCTTTTTTCTCTATTTCTTTGATCACTTCTATTTCACGTTGCCTGTGCTGTTCACTATTTTGTCTATGGTGGAAAGAAGTTAGTTTGTTAGGAATAAATCATCTTTTTCATTTTTATCATTATAATATTTAATGAAAATTTACTTTTGTAATGACTGGTAATATTCTTTCATGAAATCAATTGCATATTTTTTTGTAACAGCGCGTGGTCTTGGTACTCCATGTGGTCTTTGATCATGTACAGGTGGTAAATAGACTGATCCGGTGCAACGACTAGCTGTGCAATCATTTTCCTAAAAAAGTATTGATGCAGTCTGTATCTTTTCTTTACTGTTTACCTATGTTTTAAAACAGTTTATTTTGAATTAATGAATTATTTTTTAACATTTCATACTCATCATTGCATTGTCAATACCAGAACATTGGTTAACAATTATCGTTTAATTTAAGTTTTTCTATTACTCACATTCGCTTCAAAATGAAGAGTATCATACAATATACTACCATCCAACAGGTTTCTCAGTTTGTATGGTTTCCTTGACGATTTGATCGGGCATCCTGATTCAACATGATTGTTAATTTTATCATCATGGTCTTTCAGGGACTTTATATCCAAATCGCTAAAATTGAATTACATTTCAGATAATACCTATAACTAAAAGCTAACATTTTCTAATTTGTCATAAGATAAAGATTATATTGTGGTATAGTGAATCAGTTTTTTTCCTTTTTCAACGGAGATAAAAAATCATTTTAATATTTTGGAACAGACAGTTAAGATTTTAGAACACCCAATTTAAAATGTTATTTTTTGAATAGAAACTTTCTAGTGATATTTATTTTAATGATAAAAGGTTTCCTGTATATATGATTATATGAAACATAGATTGTAATGATGTATCAAGACCTAGTAGTATTGATAGAAATTATACCAGTTATTACCAGCTAGTATAAGTACCACTAAATAATATTCTATTGTTTACAAATAGAATTTAAGGAGTTAAATATAAACATAAATAGCTAAATAAAACAAAAAAAAAGAAGAAAAACAACAACTAAATTACCCCGAGCAGCAAAGAAGCTAAGAGTTGTTTATGCATCGTATGTTTGAGAATAAAAAGGGATGAAGACTCAATGAGGTAACCTCATAATGAGCCAAAAAAAAACTTGAACGAAACAAGGGGGGAAATGAAACAGAAAGGAAACAGAATGTTAACCTAATAAAAGATGGGAGAGGAATAAACAATATGCTAAGTAAAAACAACAACAGTAATAAGCAAACAGAAAAACAAACAAAATAAGGCAACCCTTAACATACAATGAAAAATAATATATACTAATATTTCCCTAAAACACAAGGGATGAATTAAATTTTTGAATTTGAGATGACTGAAGGTTTTCAGGAAGTTTTTTAGAGTACTTGGATAGAAAATTATTCCAATCAGAGATACATTTATAATAAGTAAAGAGAGTTCGAAAAAAGATAGTCCTTGCAATTGGTGTATTAATAAAGGTAAGGTGGTCAATGAATTTTTCAACTTTTTAAAAATACACTTTGTTTACCTTGTGTCCAGTTTTCAAAAAGGTCTGTTTTTGCCATTAGGACTTGCAGTTCCTGAGATATAGCAATTTTAAGGTAGGAAAATGAGCAGTTTTGTAGCACATGAGTGCACAAATTCACTTAAAATTTGTCAGAAAATGGGACCAGAATCACATCATATATTAACAATCAACCTAATCTAAGGTAAATAAATCAAAAACTAGACATCTAAATATTATGAAATTTTCAGGTCATGTATAAAATTTATTGATAAATTCGAATTTTTTAAAAAAAAAATCAAAAAAATTACTAATACAAATAAATAAAGAGATATTTTATGCAAAACCATAAAAACAGGTGTTAACCTCTCTTGATAGCCTTCTGAAAAATTGTGAATTGTAGTTTTACTGAATATTTTTCTACATATGAAACCTTAAAAAATAGAAAAACATTTGTAAGATGCATAATTAAGAGATAATTTATGCAAATATTAACATAATAAAAGTACCAATGAATTCTTTTCAAAATTTTCAACAATTTTTTTTTTTTTCACAACTGAAATCGTAATCGAATTTAGATATATAACTAATTTGATATATATATAATAGTGATTTTGGCATAATTCAGAGAAAAAATAATATGAATCAAATAAATATTATCAGCTGTACATGTTTGGAATATATATTCTTATACATGCCTTAAGGCGAAACAGCTAAACTTCATTTCTCCTACAATATTTTATTGGTTATATCATGCAAAAAAAATCACCCATTTATGATACTTAAAAGAAAGGTTAGAAACTTAAATATAAAGAAAAGATTGAAAATTAAAGTTCTAGCAATTTTTTTTTTAGAAAAGTTTAAAAAACACAAACAAAGGAGCAAACTTAAATCATAAATACGAACCGGACAATAAAACTTTACCGTAAAACAAAAAAAACTAAACGATTCTACACTACTTTCCGAAATGGTGCAGCTATCCAATTTTTTAGCATATTTTTTTCGTAAAAAACAAAAGAAAAAGTGAAAAAACACTACTTTGTCTTCCATCTTTACGTAATATTAATCTGGGAATGAGGCTGCGCCTTTTCTGTAGAAATTTGTCTTGAATAAATTCAAGTTACCTATTTCTTATAAGTTAAGTTAACATTATTGATTGAATGGTTAGTTTTACCATTGTTTTTCTAACAAAAACGCATTATTTAATATTATCATTAATAAACCGAGGGAAACACTAATTAAACAAATTTTGTTTAACTTTCACTTTAGTCTTCTCATTGCCGTACCTCTGGCGACGTACCCAACTGGCTGTTTGTTTAATTTTGTTTCCTTTGGTTTTTACAATTATAAAACGTATATCATATTTTAATTTGTATTTATATCTTATTGTACCAATTTTATTTTTGGTGGTGTAAGTAATAAAGTTTAAAAACAAAACAAAAAAACACTACTTTGTCTTCTTTTTTTGTCATAGTAATTGTTGGTTTCCGAGTATATTCTTTCTTTTATTATATAAATTTTAGTAACGTCAGTTAAGAATATTTAAAAAAAATGAGTTTTTTTGTTATGGAACTGATATCCCTAATAAATTCTTTTTAGAAGATACCCTTAGCTACACTTACCTAGTAAAAAAGGTTTAGGGGCCACCATCAACAAATCAAGTGTTATTACAAGTCGTTATAAACAAGCCTAGATTATTATTAGCTGGCTAATTATAAAACCAAATAAACTGAGACTATGACGAGAGAAAAATTATGAAATGTTTTTGATCTATTTTTTAAAAAAAAAAAAATTATAGACCAAAAATTAATAAAATTGTAAATATAATTCAGTGATATTTGGTATGATAAATGACTATCGTATTTATAGATCAAATTACATTTTCACGCTATTAGCTCTATATAGGTATCACGAAATATTTAAAATTATCGAAGTCTATTGTATATATTATTATATATATATATATTATACGAAGTCTATATATAGTGCATATTATATGAATACATTCTCAACCCGAGATCACAAATATCATTTTCAACTTTAAATTCTCATTATGCAGCGATGTTCTATTTATTCTAAGGACTGGAAAAGGGTTAGGGTTAGGCATAAGTTTCTTTATATTCCGGTCCTGAAAACAAATTAGACTAAATACTTCGATAGACAAAATAATTCGTTACAGATCTTTGATTTTCAAATTTTAAAATGAGTTTGTTTTCTTCCCGCGATTGCTATTTTTTGAGCGCCTAGTTCGACAAGGCTTTCATAAACAACTGCATACTTTGCGAGATATAGAACACAGAAATGCTACATGGTTATATTAGGTCCTTTGCTTCTATAAGCCTATAGTCTTATGGTTCTATATGGTTTTCAGCCCTAAGGATCTGATTATCTAAGTTCAATGATTATAATGATTACTTACTAATATATCTACTTAAAATTGACATTACCCGACTTTATGATCTAAATTGATGAAAACTAAAAATTAATGGGCGAGAGTAAATGGGCGCAATTGGTCGAGGGGAATCATTGTCCGGATACCAATTTCTGATTGGACTAAACATTACGATAACGCAAATATTAAGAGGAGATAATATTTAGGATTTAAAAAAAAAATTCTAAATAGAAAGACTTTACCTTCCCACTGTTCTTGAGCTATCAACCGTCATTTTGCACCTAGATAAAAACCTTTAGATATTTGTTCTTTTATATCATTTTCTTGTAACTTAATATGAAATTAATCCACTTATTGACGCAATACTTAGGGGTCAAATCAACAGCATGAGTTGACTCTAATCAAACTCAATAGTATTTTTAACTGTTAAGGATAATAAAGCAGCTATCTAAGATCATATGCTTGTAGTCATGGAAACAACTGCTCTCTTAATAATTCTAAACTTGAAGTTCAGTAATCTTGAAATTCAGTAAACTTGAAATTCAGTAAACTTGAAATTTGTTAACTGATGTGTTTTTGTCCTGTATATTTTTCATTGATTTACATAGTAAACATCTAAAAGCTTTATTATTAATCTTTATAGTTTCTTACAAAAGATATAAAGCATTGATACCGAATCGCTCGATGAAACCGAAAGTTAAACGAGGATAGAACAGACTGTGACTGTTCATATCGTTGCCGCCCTTCTGTCGAATTATATTTATTATTACAGAAATATATTAAAAAATCTTTTCATTCACTATGCAGTAAGAGAAATCGTTAGTTTTTGCTTACTTTTCGAGTAAGCATTTTAATAGTAATAAACCAATCATGAGTAACTAAAAAGAAGTTCCGAAAATATTTCTACTTCAACGAAATATTTTTAAAGATAAGAAGTAGCAGCATTAGAAACAGTATCAGGGGATCAGCTTTTTCAAGTAATCAGGTTGTTGTTTATTGGCGAACAATTAGTCCGTAGTTTAAACGACCGACATGAGTTTGCAGCTTATAAGTTTATTTTTTTAATGTTTACATAATAGTTAAAACAAGCTTTTTAGCAACCTCAATATGTGTTAAAAACAAAGACTGTTTCATAAGAATTATATATTTAATAACATTTATATTGGTAATTTTAGAAATATAGTTACATCGAGAGATTGATTGATTAATTTCAAATACGATGTTTATATTAATATTTATATATAATTATAAACTAAATTCAACGAGAACAATACAACAAGTTGTGATTTCAAATAATGTGTAATATCTTAGATTTACAAAGGCATAACTGGTGAAACCCACAGAAAGCACATCTTATCATCGAAAAGCGACTTAGAACGTCAGTTTTTTTAATAGTCCAGTCAATATATGACTAAAAACCATTCATCCTCAACAAACACAAGCTTTTTGGGTTTTTCTAGGAAGTTAATAGTCTCTTTTTACTAACCTTAAAATTACGACCTTTTTGGGGCCAAAAAAGTACCTTTTGAACTTACATTTTGTGGAAGCATAAAGTGTGGGTACTTGTTTAAATGGCAATTTTATGCTGATTTCGAAAAAAACAAGAAGAGGTTGTATAATCAAAATCAAAATGTTAAAAATTAAAAAATGAATTTTCTTTAGCTTGCACTAATAAACAAAAGAATAAGTATAATGCTAGAGATATAGCTCAAAAAGTGCTTCCATGATCATGTTTCTTGTTGTTTAGGCGTTGTATATATGGCAAATTTGTATGATTAGGATATTATCTCTCTGTGATTGTGTTATTCATTTATTCTGTAAGCTACTAAACTAAACTTTTAGTTTGGCGTATAATGATATATTATTCGATTATTCACAAATATTTTCTCTAGTTTGATATAAACTAATCCTCGCCCTAACCCTTACCCTAATTTTAGTAATTTGTACGCTGAACATCAAATATTTGATATTACTACTTTTGTTGAAATATTAGAAGTCTAGCTCCTTATGTCAGAAAGTGTAAATAACAGCTTCATTTTTAAAAGTTTTATTTGTTTTACTTTCAGTCTACTCTATTATATATCTTGTGTTTTTGTTATCATTTATATTTATTCCATCTTGAAATAAACTTTTATTATTATTATTTTTCTTATTTTGTATTCATTTTTCATATTTTTTTATCAGAAGCATTAAAGGGATATTATTTACTATTTTTACTTCTGGCATTATTTCTGGTAATTCAAATTACATCATTCGAAAGTAGTAT
>JAUELD010035496.1:2290-13875 GCA_031471615.1 Aglantha digitale
TATATTGCTGTATTTACTTCCATGATATTTATATTTTTGGAAAGCATTTCTTTTTCTTTTTGAACTGATATAGCAATTTTTTTTTCCCTTTGAGTATCCTTAAATCAACGTGAAACTATTTGTTGATATTCTGAAATACAAAACGAAAGCACTAGTACATGTGTGTAAGACTGTATTATATAACTTAAGTTGTCTAAAAAAACTATTTACTATATTTACTATAGGACTATTACTATTAACTTTTAATAGAGATCATTAGAAGTGATATTGACTTATCTGTGATTAAAGAACTTTGAAAGAAGTTTGTTCTCTAAAACGATTTTACTCAAAACAAACATGATAAAAGACTATTTTATATATTTAAACTCAATATTTTAAAACCCTTTGAGTTGCATTTTTAAAAACTCACTATGGTTAAATATGTTATCATATAGGACTATGGTTAAATATGTTATCATATAGGACTATGGTTAAATATGTTATTATGTAGGACATTTTTTAAAAAGTTTATATCTAAGTTGACAATTGTTTACTGACGAAGGGTCCCATAATAACTCATATAAGATTTTTCCCTAAGATTTGTAACCCCAACGCATATACCAGCACTTAATCCAAACAGAATGTTGCATAATTACTAGACTCATACCATTTCCGATAGAATCTACCAACAACTGCAACTCAGCTGGAACATCAGCAGGTAACCATCGTTCAACATCCAATATCTTACTGTAATGACAATTTATGTCGAAAAGTCAAATTGCAAAAAAATGATGGAAGCATGTTTATTAATAGTCAAACCTGTATTACTTACTTTAGTGTCCAGGTTAATCAACTTTGCTTTAAATTAGAATACATAGAAACTATAAAGATACTTTTCTGGTAAATAACAGTGTCTTATATACAATATGAATGAACAAAAACTCATATTCAAAACAAAAATAGTTACCCTAATTTATGTTGCTTTTCTTCATGAAATCTTTTAACAAATTTTTTAGCCTGCGACAATAACGTGCCACGTAAATTATGAGACTGTCTACCACATACATCTTCGCATTCGCATGCAAAATTTTCAACTATTCGTGCTAACACAACAAATTCTTTCGATGAAAGTTTATCTAATATCCCATCCTAAAAATTGAAATTTTTTTTGATGTAAATTCAACATTTTAATAACCATAAGTAAGTGTGTGTGTAATGTATTGTTTCTTCTCCCCTATTAACAGGGAGAGTTAGAAAAAACTAGAGTTTAAATAACTCTTTACAGGAACTTTAAAAATATACAAAACAAAAAAGGGCCAAAAACAACTATTATAAGTAATAAAATTAAAAAAATACAATTTTATAAAATAAAAGTACCTACTGTTTTTTGATTTCTATAAAAAGATGAGAGATGAAACAAAAGAAAATTAAAATTTAAAAGATGAAACAGAAAATAATAACATCAATGAAACGCGAAATATCAACGTAAATTTTTTTTAATAAAAATATGAATATATTGTGTTGTCTTTTCATGAAAAACAAGAAATGAACTTAAAGAGTGAATAACAAAAATCATTTTTTAACAAAAATGTATAGGACTAAGAAACAGAAGGAATGAATTATTTCTATTTTACGATTTATGATTTAATTATCTAAGTGCAAGTACTATAACTAGACTTTTGTATTAACAGAACATGATAATTTTATTTCAGATCAAAGCTGATATTAAATTTAGATACATCTTAAAAAAGAAAGAAAATTGGTGACAAAAATATCGACATTTTTGCCAAATTTGTGCAATTTGGGTAAAATTTGTTTTTTCATGGCTGATTTACCAGAAAACAATTTATATTTTGATACTAAAGCACTTATTTATAGTTTAAAGAGCTTCATTACTTCTAGTTGTTTTGCCAAATAATTTTGCTAATAAATTAAAAACAATAAGCAGTACATAGGACTAAGATTGAGTTTTTTTTATTTTGAGAAAGAAAGAACAAGCTTAAAATTAACCTAAATAACCACAAGCAAAAACAATAAAGGAGAACCTCACCCTAGATCTCATGAGGATTACTTTAGAACATCTGCTTTGTGTAAGTTCACAAGATGCAAACAGCAAATCTTTACTTTCGTTTATGAGTTTTTCACAATCTGATTTCTTCAAAAATGAATTACTACAAAAAGAAAATATTGATTATAGATTCACAGTTTCAAGATCAAAAATATAATTATAGTGTATAAGTTAAGTTAAAGACAACAACTTTAAAAGTATTATGAATGTGAATACCATACCAAAGAAACTTGATTCTATTAAAGAACCTATTTTGTTATAGATATAATATATTATTGTAGAGATAAAATAACAAACTTTTCCACAAAGAATTCATCTTCCTCTTTCTCAGAAATGCCAGCTGCAAGTGAGAACACTTTTGAAAGACTCTGATGGACCACCTGAAATAAGCGTAATGTGGATAAATGAAATACACCCACATTTCACTGCTGAATATAAAAACCCTAAAGTTGTTACTTGTTTGAAAGATTTCCCAAGTCTGTGTCATCATTCATTATTTTTTGTTACAACATACCTTCATGTTCCTTAAAATTTGCAACACATCACAAAATACAGCCTCCAATACCATCAACCATTCATTATGTTCAAGTGAACGAATGTAATCTCCGAATTTAGCACTAAATAAAGAAAAAGATACGAAACTTAATATATATAATGACAAGTAAATCCCTCATTCTTCCCCTGTCTGTATGATTTCTTATAAGAAAGAGGCACATACCTTTGTTCTTCACCTTCCTCTGTTTCATTCGTAACAACAGCATCGTGTGCAGTCTATGTAAAGTCGTAAAACATGTTCCAAACATTAATAAAGAAGTCAATCAAACAAAAGCAATCATACTTCATCATGTTTTTCTTTCACTAAAATCTTGATTTCTAATAATACTTTTTCTGTGGAATTTATCTTAAAGATGGAACTCATTTTAGTAAAAAAACCTCCATATTAGACCATGAACAATGCTATTGTCATCCAATGGTTATACAATTTTTGTATATGATTAGTAATGTGACCAGTAAAGTATAAAGAAGAAACAAGTCTTACCTTTTTAATACTGGTTTTAATAACAGAGAAAACTTCGTATTTGTATAGATTCAAAAAGTTATGCTTCTTTTGTCGTAATAAGCCAAACACTACAGACATAAGCCTCTCCTAAAATAAAGACATGAAAATAAAAAAAAATTCCATTTTAGAAATTTTGAGGTGGTATAAGAAAGATCCCACTACATTTCAATGTACATAATGTATTACAAAATTTCATTATAAAAAGTTTTTCTAATTACTTTCCGATTTTATCAAAATTGCTATATTCTGAAATAAACAACAAACTTTCAGCACAAAGTTAATTTTGAATTCAGTATTGTAGAATTGGAAATTTTTAATGATTAACTATTTTTACTTTAAGTTCCCTTTTAGTGTATGGTTAGGATTTTGAAAGTTAAAAAACTTCATTGGTTAAATAATAAGATTTTTCATTAAGTTAATGTATACCTTTTCATGTAATATATTACTAGTCACATCCATGTGTGGTTGTAAAATGATAGATAAAGCAAAATCAAGAAAATCTGCCGACATCATTCGCTCGATAACTTTTTTCATCTCAGTTAATTGAGAACCAAGATGTCTAGACAAACAAGGTTAAAACTAATCCACAATTTCATCAGCAGAAGTTCTAGTATTTGTGATTGTCAACATGATCTTTATGCATCTATATAATCTTATAAACTTTTGGCAAACAAAGTATAAAAAATAACTGCACAATATTTTTAAAAACACATTTGAGTTTCAATTAAAATGGATTGGTTACCTAATTTATTCCAAAGATAAAATAGCTTATAGCTTATAACATAATGAGTTTATTGTTTTTCTACTGTTTTCTCCTGCTTATCCCTTCAAGAAAAAGTTTCATCGTTACCTGAAACACTGCAAGCCAGCTAATTCTTGTTGCACTACTTCTAAAGAAGTATCGATCAAATCTAAAGCACTAACGAAATCGGAACTTGCTAGCAATAATTGGATAGAAGGTTGTGTTTGATGAACAGTAGCAACAAGTTTTAACTAAGACGAAAGAATAAGAACAATAAAATATCAGGAAATCATTTTTTCACTTCATGGTAAGAATTTTCTAGAACACAGTTTACTTATTTGATTTGATTGTGATGATAATGGACAAAACTCAAAACTATAAGTAAGTAATTAAGTAATTATGAAATAATTAAGTTTTCAATAAGTAATCATGAAACAATAAAGTTTGAAATTTTGAATAGAAGACACTTACTTAGTGGCATTTTTTATCAATTAGTAAAGTTTTAAACTTTTCTAAACTAGTCACCTTTATGTAAAAATAAAACCTTCTAGTAATCCAATACAAACATATAAATTATCTTAAAGGGGAACTCAAGATAAAAACATATTTTTATTTATTTTTTAATGCACTTTATTTGGAAATTTTAAAACAAAAATATAACTTTGTTACACTACAACGACTTATAAGCACCTTTTTACATTGGAAAAAATCAATATTTTTAATAGACTGTGTAAATATGAAGAAACCAGATAATAGTTTAAGTGACATAACAAAGGTCAAAACATTGAAGATACAGTATTCATTTGTATTCTTGTGCTGTAAATTAAAGCAACAAAGTGGAGTTCATAAGTTAAACATAAAAATAATTTTTGAAAATAATCTGACTTAAAATCCATTTATCTTTTTTGACACATAATGACAAAATATCATATATGATAAAACGTTCTCAACTAAAATTTCACATCTAAATTCACACAATAATCTTACGTTTTAACAATGTAATAACCATAGTCATAATATCCAACTGAAAATTCAAAAATTGATTTTGGTATTCAATGCAATGAGTAGGAAACTTCTTTGGAAAGTCTTTATTGACAGAACTGAAGTTAAAGATGATTACTTTGATGTTTTTTTGTAACTTCTACTTAATCAAATGCCATTCTGTAACTTAGCCTGTTTCATATCAAACATTTTGTTGCTTTTTCCTGAGAAAATCTTTTACTTTTTCTGCTACGAACTTTGCATCTATAGGCTATTTAAATATACATTGTGTGGGACTGGAGAGGACCAGTGCTAAGCTGAATGCCCTAAGTATACAATAAGACAAATAAAACAACTAAGTTTGACAGGTTCTACCTCTTTCTTAAGGGTCTGCAAGAGAACATAAGGGTCTGCGATGAGATAGCAGTCCCGACAAGCTCTTTTTGCATAGCTGAATAGGTTAATAGAAACAAGCCGTTTCGGATTTCATAGTTTATAGTCATAGTCGTTGTCTATAGTCATAGTTATTGGTCCAATCCCTGCCGTGTAAAACACAAAGAACTGGTTATGAATAACAAAACTGTTACCTAGCTTTATTGTTCGAATGAATATTTGATAATTCGAAAATTGTGTAACCCATATCAAAACAAAGAAATACTATAAAATGCATAACCGCAAATGGATTGGAATAAGACATTGAAAAAATAAACATATATGATTAATGATACGTGTAATGACTTGGAGTAATATGTGTGATGTGTGCATGCGCTAGTTGGATGTGACGTTTATGTGTGGACCAAATGATGTAACCTCAAAATTATATACAGCTAACTAGTATAAAAACAACAAATATTACCACAACACAAATGACAGCATCAACGCCACAAGGAACCACATATATATATGACATATACAGTATATATTGTTATGCTGTGTTGCTGTCATTTGTGTTGTTGGAAATATTTGTTGCTTTAGAGACAACAAGTATGATACCAGCACGCCATAACAACATGCATAACAAAACAATATGTCAATATATGTACCACACATAGTACAAGCTTTGTATGAAATTAATTATTTTGGGCTATAGAAATATAGCAAAAATAACTCATTTCATGTCAATTTTATATTTTTGTCATCTTTTAAAAAAAATTCTTGGTAAACAAACTCTTCTTCAGATGTGCTAAATATTACATTGCTTTAAACAAAGCTGATTTCCTATTTAGTCATTGTCTCCCTGTTTTTAGAACTAAAAATCAAGCTATTGAATAGTTTTTAAACGATATAGGGGTTAATTAGTGAGAAAATAAAATGCTTATTTAACATCAGTATTACAGCAGCCAGGATAAACATTCGATTGTAGTAAAAGATTGATGACAAGCTCCCAGTTAAAGAGTAAATGTGGAAATAAATTTTTTGAAAAAACTCAAAAAATGGCAAAATTATAAATACAAGAAAATTTGATTTTTATGAAAGCTAGAACCTTCAAAAGATGTTTAGAAGATCTTCCTTACAATTATAAGCAAAATTCTTTACCATATTTACTTATAATGCTGTAGTATTTTTGATAAAACTTAACTAAAAACATTGCAAGTGCATAGAATTATATTTTTCTAACCTTTGTTATGTCACAAATATTATTGGAACTTAATCTTTTTGCTGTTCGGTGATAACTTTATATTGGAAAAGTTATTGCCCAGCATGTAAATACTTTTTGTCAATTATATTAGTGCTCCTATAAAATAAATCTGTACTGTAAGTACAAAAATGATTTTTTATTTTGGAGTTCCCCTTTAACACCAGGATGTCCAGAACAATTATGCTGGAAATCACATGAAAAAAACATCAATTGAAAAAATTTAGTTTATAATAAAGTAATAATAATAATAATAATATTAACAAAGGATTAATTACTATCAAAAGAATATATTCAACAGTTGTTAAGTATTGTTACCCAATATATAAAATGTTATGAGCATTTTTTTTTTAAAGGTTCGGTATTTAGTTATGAGTACCTTATTTTCAATTATCTCGTAACGATCACGTAATCGAAACAACTGCATCACATTAAGTGGTTCTTTCACAAGTCTGTCTCTCATTTCAATTATTTGTAATCTACAAAGATTAACATATAAAAATTAGTTGATGAATTATCAAGCACTGTAAAAATATTGCTATATTTAAAACAATAAACAATCAATTATAGTCAAACCAGGTATTAGGTATCGAAATGAATTTGAATAACAATGATAAATAATCACCTCAGCTGCTTCACATCTTGGCAAGATTTTTGAACTTCATTTTGAAGTGCATCCTGTGAGGTCATTGCTAAAAAGAACTCATCAGATTTGGTAGCGATTTGCTGTGCAATACGAACTTCAGTGATATCCAAGTAATGAGATAACTACGACAACAAGTAATTCTATTTAAAAAATGTTTCCATGAAATGTGAGGTAATTTCCGTTTTACTTTTTCAAAAGAAAATTTTCAATTTTTCAAACAGAAAAAATGATTGTTAATACATTCTTTTTTCACTCCATTGTTTTTTTTCTTGTAGATGCAGACTTGTATTTCAGTGGATTTGGACTTTTAGATGTGGACAAGTTATATATATAATATTAACCTTTTCCTGTAATAGTTTACTTGAATTCTTCTTGTAGGTACCAATAGAAGATTTAGTTTGTATACTTGACCAAGGTAGAACTTCATTAAATACAGATGGTTCTTCCAGGTTAAATGCTGGTTCAAAAAACATCTAAATAAAAATTAGCAAAAAGTAATATTTTATTCTAGTTATAGTATTTTTGAATCTAAATCTATGACTAAATCTCAATAACAATTTATAAACATTTCATCTGGTCGAACCTCAGGTATAGTTTCACTTTCATCTACTGTGCTTGCTGCTGTTTTAGTTTTTCCAGTATGGGGAGCTAGGTTAGTGCGTTTTAATCTTTCATGCTGCATGTGTTTCTAAATAATGGAAAAAAATAATTTAGAAGAAAACTCTTAAGAAAACAAGTAATTGAATGTCAAGAACTAAATGTTAAGCCATATTTGTGACCACTTAGAAAACAAAATCACTTACAAACTCATATTTCTTCCAATAATCGTCAAAATATGATTTAGGTGTATTCCGTAGAAGGGTTAATGGTATGACTTTCTGAGGAACAAAATTTTCACCCCATATCCTAGTGAAAAAATCAGGTTCTCTGGCTCCTCTTCTTGGATCGTTTAATACAGTAGATAAATTTTGTGCAGGGAATTTAGTCCAACCTTTACCACCATTCTGTATCATATCATCTTTATACTTTATAACAGCAAAAGAAGATTGGTCATTTTCTAGAGAATTATTTTTTCGATTCACTGTACTTGTAGTAGTTTCAACACGTCCTATAATAACCAAGAAAAGAAGCTATAGATACAAATAATACCAAAAATTTAATTTAATACTGTGAAAAAATACCATACTCTAGTATACAAGTACTACATACCATACTCTAAGTATTACCTTTTTAAACATACTATTATCTATTTCAGATATAACAATAAAATTTATAAAACATGGACTTTGTGGAAGAGAATTTAAAGAAGATTGTATGAAGAAAATTTTAAATGTCTTCCATAAAAAATTTAATTTACATATAATGATTATATTTTTTTCTGTTAGTTTTTGTTTTATAAAACATTTAATCTTGGTGCTATTATTCTCCAATTTTGTGTCTTTTCTTGAAATTTATTAGGCTTTCAAATGGTGAAATTATTTAAATTGGAAAAAATAACATATCGACTAAATAACTGTCATTTTGACTATTTTAGAATTTTGCTGATGTCAGCAAAAAAAGCAAGGTCATCAAAAAATAATTTCTGTATTTTGATAGAAGAACCAATCCTCTATGTCTACACAAAATTTTGTTACATTGCGCCTTATATTTTAGGATTTATATAGCCCCTATTTAAATCCTGAAATATAAGTCACATTGTAACCAACATTGTAACTAATCATACAGCAATAAACTTTTTAACATAACGCATTTACCATTTAGAGTTATATGAACTTTTTCCACATGATTAATATAATCATTTTCATTGACTCCTTCCATAGGCAAAGATGGACAAACATTATTTCTACCATAATGACAAACAAATGAGCCACCTTCTTTTGTACAGTGAGCCATGCGTAGATGCTGTTTAAATTCTGTAACACTAATAAAAACCTGTTGTTTCCGCTGACACAGTAAACAAAACTTCCATGGGTTTCGTAAGACTGCATCAGCAGTTTGAAGCATTAAACCACTCATTAAAATGTCTAGTTGTATACATAACCTCAACTAGAACTACAATGTTTAATATGAAATCTAAATATAATACAAAAACCATATTAACTCCATTTACCCTGATATAAAATATTGTAATCTCTACCTAGGTATCTTTTATTTAATTAGTGCACCTTAACAGAGAAATTTATTGACTAGAAACATGGTTTTCATAAGGGTCTAATGTATATATGTGTATCTAAACTTAAAAAGATATTTGTGTATTTATTTTGAATAAAGAAAAGCTTTATTCCAGCCACTATTTACTTTTAAGGTTTGAAAGCTTAAACTACAAACAATAAATTCAGTGTAGCAAAAAATAAAGATAGTAGTAAAATATCTTCTTCATCATTTATTATCTTAAACGTCAATGAAAATGTTTTTAAACTGTTAACAGATAGGAAACCCAGTAAGGTAGACAAATTACACTTTAGCAAAGTTTAAATTTTATTGTTAGGAGAATGTAGACATGGTCAAATATTGGCATAAGACATTGCATTGCTGCTTTTTTTGTATGACATTAATTTTACTGCTTTATACTTACAGTTTTTCGTATTTTATTTAGCCAGTGGTGTAGTGTATTTAGCCATATACACTACACCACTCTAAAAAGGAAATATATATATATATATAGCTATAAAATGTTGTGTAGTTCTTTAACTAATACACTTAATATGGGTTCACATTCATATGTTAGCTACAAGACTATGTACATTCTCTTAAAGGCAAAATATAAGCCTGGTGTTGGAAAGTTAAGGAAAAAAACATAGCAACCACCAAGAAGATTGCTGGAATCAATGTAATCTATCTATCATAAGAAAAATAAAGTTGTACAACAATCACGATGAGATATTCAAAAAAAACATTCGTCTTAAACACAGACAGACGGAAACAAAACTGTTCACACTTCTTATCAGGTTATCTTTATCTTTATAGTTCTAAGAGAGTAGTTTCAGAATATTACCTTGTACATGAAGTCATTGCATGTTATTCTTTATGTTGTTTTGATTCGTTTGCGCATGCGATAATAAAAATGGAAAAATAATTTTCGCGAAATTTTGGCGGGACTATAAAAAACAAAAACAGCCGTGCTAAAATAAAAAGATGCAAAATGGTGATATCGAATCAAATGCTCATCGAAAGAAGGTATGAAAGATCATTATATTTTGATTCTGGTTGTTGTTAATTTTTTTTAAGAAACAGACTTATATATTGTTAGAAAAAAAAACAAAAAAACTTTTACAACTAACCTAACCTAATTGATTTAATTCATGTTTTAATACTTCTTTTCTACAAAGAAAACGAAATCAACAGCTATTGAAGATGCAGCGATATTAATAACGAAAAGCGTACAAGAAGTTATAGAATTTTCTAAATGTAACAATTTCAAACAAAAATGTCTCGAGACTATAAATGTGAGTTGTTGTTTTTTTGATAAAAACTATGATTTTTGTTTATTCATCTATGATTTATCTATTATAGACAAAAATACGGTTTGGAAACTTGTTTAACTTTACTCTTCATCTAAATTTATTTCGTTGTTAAGACTCTTTAGAAATTAGTCTCACGATGATATTTATAATTACTCCGCAAGGAGTAAAGATAATGACGTATAGTATAGTATAGTAACCCTTCGGTCATTCAAGAAATCATATTTTTATATGAGGAATCATTTGATCATAGTCAACGAATTTTACTTTTATTTAAAAAATCAATGGTCATATTCAACGAATAATTTGACTTCATCCATTTAAAAGAAAAAAAAATTATAAGCCTACTCTTGAAGCCAATAAAAACTCCATTTATTATCGATATAGATAAGGACATATTTTATAGAAGCTTTTTAACGAAAGTTTTGTATAATGTACAATGTAAGAAAAAAACATAGATTCAAATAGTGCGTTTTGAATAAGTATTTTATTGTATTCATTGTGGTAGATATTTTATTGTGTTAGATTTAAATCTCGTTGGTCACTTTATTTCTACAAACCATTTTAATGAAATGTCGTTACGAAATAAAAAATGTTTATTCGCCAATTGTATCCAATGAATTTTTTTTCTATGGTCTGTAAATATTTTCTACTGTCCTAGGTTGAGGATTTCGATGAATTACAAAGAAAAACACAGCGAAAGATTAGAAAGTTATTAAAACACCGAGGAGGATATAGAAACAGGGTGCGTTACATTTGTTAGTAAGCAGTCCCCATAAATGCTATTTTAAGTTCCAAATGAATGCAACTCCCATCATGTATTTATGCAACGTCCCTGAAGAACACCTCCGCCCCATATTAAAATTGTTTTAAAGAGTAGAAAAATGTTAGTACATTTAAAGAGTAGAAAAGATATGTAAGTACATTTAAAAAGTAGAAAAGATATGTAAGTACATTTAAAAAGTAGAAAAGATATGTAAGTACATTTAAAGAGAAGAAATAATATGTACAT
>JAUELD010035828.1:2022-13852 GCA_031471615.1 Aglantha digitale
AACAAAAATTTTGGTTATTGTATTTGATCAATATATAATTAGCTGTAATATTGCATCACAAAACCGATGTAATTATATTCAACTTAATTTCTCGTACCTTTTGTCTGATGCTGATATTATTTGAAAAGATATTTTGTTAAAAAAGAAAAATGCTCTTTCTTGCACTTCACGAAGTTAATGCATCAGAGTACAAAAATAATGTCAGAGTTTGGTTTACAACTTGCTATTGGCAGCTTGATCTCAAGGTTGTCTTTATGTTGGCAATTGCTTAATTCATAAGCTTAAAATATTTATTGAAGATAATCTTCACTTATTATGTTTTAAAAAAACTATTTGTAGGCTTTTAGTCATTTCACTTTTGAACGTTCTGGCCATCAAGTGATCGTAGTTGATATTCAAGGCGTTGGCGACCTTTATACAGATCCCCAAATACATACAGCTAACGAAGTAGACTACGGTGAAGCAAATTTAGGTTAGTATATTTTCTGGTTATCAATTTTTTTTATTGTAGTATTTGCATATTTGCATAATTCTGATATCTTACAGCTTCAGAATACATTTACAGTCTGTGTGAGTTAGCCACCTTGGGCAAGTGTCAGGGAAGCTCTTGTCTTGTAGGACAGTTTCTGTATTATCTTGTTATTTGGATATCATCTTCATTTTGAATATGTCTCAAAAGAAGTCTCAGCTGAAACTTAGTACAGCTCAATGTTTTGTACACAATGATTATATGTATTTTTTTCTATACGAAATATTTGTTTTTCGTAATAAGGTGCAAAAGGGATGGCGTTATTCTTCGCATCGCATCAATGTACACAAATATGTAAAGATTTAAGGCTTGAGTCGTTCGACTTATCTGACAATGAGAAAGCTCATATAGATGCTGTAAGCTCTAGAAGTAGTACTTCGACTGATGTTAGACAGCACAGGTAATATATAGTTAAGTAATTAGAGGTAGACTAAGTCAGGGGTTCATGCAAGAACTCAGCTGCATCAAACCAATGTGGGCAGTCTTCACCTCTTACCATCATTTGCACACAGCTTCACCTCTTGCATGCATCTCTTCTAATAGAAATTTTATTCTCTCCCTCCCATTTTAAGCTTTCCTTTTTTTTTGAATTGCTCTTCTTTTCGTTTTTTTCGTGTAAGTTTTTTTTTAAAAATATAATTTTTAAAAAGTATTTATTCTAGGCTTCAAGGATTTGGGTCTTCTTTTAGTGTATTCTTCGGGTTTGTGTATTCACAAATAACTTTTATCAAAAAATAACAAACTTTATGAATTTGAAATTAGCGGATCGCTGTATTCAATTTGTATTGAGTGAGCATTTTATTTCTTCGCAGCCCTGACAAAAAGATTGAACCCATGTTCGAGTTGGTTGACATACTTCAATCTGTTCATTTGAATCAATCTGTGACAGGTGTAGGTAAAGAAAACAATAACGATGGAGAATTTATGCAAAAGATACGAACAAGGTTATTATCGGAAGATGATAGTAGTGATGGATCGGTAGGTTCTAGAATAATCCTAATATTCCGAAAATAGTTCAGTCAGAAACAGAAATCGGAACAGTTGTTCCCGAAAATAAAGTAGTTCTTACAGAGGAGTTAAACTTTTGAGTCTTATAAATTTTCAAGCTTCCTCTGGTCAGTATTTTCTTGACATTTGTTATTGTTTTGAGTAAAACAATTTTTGCTATCATATCTAAAGACCCATCATAACTTTTTCCTGGGCTCAGCAGCACCTGGAAAACCTTGAAAAAAGCTTATTTTTAAAGACACTAAGGGCAAATCTGGAAATAACAAGGAATTTTGGTTAAAAATAATTTTCTCAGGAAAAATTCAGGGAAACCCCAGGGAAGTTTATGCGTATCTAGTTTTATTTTTTTTGATTGACATATTCAACTTTCTGTAGTAATTTAATTTTAACAGTACTAGAAGTCGAACCCTGTTTTCCCATATATCTACACTGCTACTACACAGTAATAATTGCTTAAAAAAACTGCTATATTTTTGGTGTTATATAGGTATAGGTATGATTGCTTGTTGTATATGTTGATGTATATAGTAATATCAATTATCTTATTTAGCTTATAAGCTTATCTAGGCTGATCCCTTTATCTTTCTAATCTTCAGTTCCAAGCAATCTTGAATGTCGGAAAGTGTAAATATCTTTTTAAATGGATAAAATATTTATCATGATTGTTACGAATTTATTTGTTAGTTACGGACACGATTGTTATCTGAGGCTGATAGCGGTAATGGCTCAGTAAGTTTTTATTGTTATCGAGTAGTAATAAATTGCTGGTTGTTAATAATAAGACGTGAATTCAAAGATGTTGCTGAATCGTCTAAAAAATGGATTTGTAAACAACAATTCTTGATATCCCCCCGCTCGGAAACAAAATATATTTTTCTCTAGGAGGAAGATACGCAAACGCGTGCACGGTATTTCCAACAGCATGAGCACAGAAGTTCTTCGTGTGTATTTAACATGGAGCCAGGATTAACTGAAGCCTGCGTCGACGATAGGTTAAAGTCACTAAACGATTACAAAGAACAACAGTTTTCAATACTCGGGCAGGTAAGTAATTTTTTTAAAAAAATTGAATGAAATTTGTTTATAGTATTAGGAGATATAAAGGATATAATTCTCTCTTTTTTTATCGAAGTAAAGCAAGTTTGGGCAAGTTTCTTTCTATGTCACAAGATGTGTTCATATTTGTGAATTACAAAAGAATACAATATCCTTATTAGTTAAGAAAGATGTTAGTTTAGGTCCGAAATACACTTTTCTTCCAAGTGCTGCCATATTCCAATTTAAAAAGATGATTTCTTTCTTTCTTTCCGATTTCTTTTCAGCATTGGGGTACATGGGCCAAAAAGTTGACCTAAGTTTTATTAAGTCTTGTTTGTACTTAACTGGGGTCAAAAGGTCAAATTTTACTTCGTAACCCTGCTTAGTCGTAAACAGTTCATTAGTATTCACTATTTTTTGTGTGGGTATAAAAGGTCTTAAAATGTTTTTGATATACCCCCCCCGTTAAAAAAAACATAAATTATAATATAAATAAAGTACTGTAAAGTAAGTAAAGTCTCATAGTTGATAATACCTGTTTGCTCGTTATGAGGGTCATAAGGTCAAACATGTATAAGGATAAGTATATGTAGATTCATACAAGTTCATTTCGTATGACGAATGCAGGTAGCCCGGCAGTCAGCTTCTCTTGTTTATTTCATTTTGTTACTATGGTTTTTCACAGTGGCTTTGTTTTCAGTCTCTTGATTTAAAGGGTGTATATTTATATATGGTGTCTTTTTCTAGATTCATTACGAATTGGCGTTATATAATAACATTGGAAGATTCACAGATACAGTACCTGATTTAAAATCTGTTTTATTCCATTTAATGAAAGCTTCTTTGTTAGGTTCATTAAACGCTAACAAAATATTAGCTTTCAAGTATTTCAGCTTACCAACAGATGAATTCAGTGAGCTTACAGTCGAGGTAAACATTATATGGTAATATTTCTGCAATTCCGTTGTTTTATGTCCACCTTGTATAATTTTTTTTACTTTACTTTTTTTACTTTATTTTTTAGGAAGATCACGATCGGGGTATGGACTGTCTTATAGATGTCGCAACTCGTGGTGATAAAGAATGCATGATGAAGGCTGCGGAAGCATTTTACACGGGATATAATCTAGGTGAAGTCAGGTATAGTGTAATTGTTGATCAACTTCTAATTGGTAAATTCAAGTTCCTTGTAATGTGAATCCAGCCTTTTTTTGTCTTCGTACTGTTGTTATTGTTTTTGTTATGATTGGTGATGTTGTTATTGTAGAACATTGATCTTATTGTTGATCTTATTTTTGATGTTTATGTTGTTGTTGTTGTTATGATTGTTGTTGTTATTGCTGTTGATCTTATTGTTGTTGATAGTATTGTCTTTGTTCTTAGTTGATATTCTATGACATCTCTTTTTGTTGTTTAGAAAGAAATCATGGAAAGAGGCGTTGAAATATTACGAAGCTTCATTAAACATAAACGACGCCCAGCATGGCGCATTTAATCCGTATCCCGTCCATGAAATAAATGCAAAGATGGCGGATATATGGAGAGTTGGTGGTTTCGGTGTTGAGAAAGATCCAAGTTATGCTGGCGAGTTATATACCGCTGCAGCTGATGCCGCTATGAATGTTGGGAAGGGTAAATTAGCCAATAAGTTTTTTATGCTAGCCGAAGAGGCTTGGGGAGAAGTCGAAGAAGATTGATTGTTAATGTTTTGTTACTTTGGGAGTTCTTTTATAGGGGAAGATTTGTGGGAGTAAATTTATATCAGCATTCTCTTGATGCATGTAGGGTTGTTCAATAATTACGCGACGCTAGGGGGTAGCTAGTTTTTTTTCCCCTTTTTACGGAAAATTTGTGACGTCGCGAAATTAAATTCTCGATAATCTAAAATCTAAGACGTTAAAGTTCCTTTTTTTGCAATACAAAATAGTGTTTTAGCTTCGAATTCGAATGTTACGTGACGTCATGTAAATAGGGTTCCGCAGCGGATGAAACGTGAACAGCGGGGTGGGTGTATCTAAAAATACAAATTTAGCGTTACGTAATCATTGAACGGCCACTATGTTTTTATTTTACCTGGGGGTAAAGTTACCTGCCCCTCCCCCGTTTTAGTTTTAGCTTTGACAAAGTAAAACAACATGAAACACTTTTATTAACAAAATAAGATTATTATAGGTTATTTTATAAAAATTTAATCAAATTAACTAATTTGTTGTGATAAAAACATTCACCTATATTGTTTATATTAAACTGATAAAAAAATAAAATTTGTTATTTTTGTTGTTGTTTGTGTTGTTAGTTTTGAAGATTTATGATCGGCTCAACTCCTACATGAAGGACCCGTTGTAAATAGTAAGGACCCATCGTAAATAGGAACTTGTCAAATTTAAGCTATTTGATCCTTTAAACTCTCTTTTACTATTAACAGCAAACGGTTAATGCTAGTCCAGAACTATGATGGGGATAATTAAATAACTAACTGTCTCATTATAATATGAATATAATACGCCCATTGTTTGTATTCATTGCGCCATTCTTATAAATCAGATTAGTATTTCGTAAATCACTACCGCGATGCAACAGCGATTTTACCATAATGCAATAGCATTTTGCATTTACTATTTAGTATATATTGCATTTATACATTTGTTTATACTTTATTTAAAACAATGATTTTGCATGTATGTACGTATGCATGACGGGAATTGAATGACGGGAATTGAATAACGGGAATTGTGATCATTATACTTATGCAAATGGGAGTTGGTATTCATGATGGAAGCTACTGAAACAGTTTTTCTCTATTGAGAACACACCTATTTACAAGGAAATATGATTGGACTTTTTACGCAAAGGGTCTCTATCCTTAGGTTACTATCATTACTATCATTTTTCATATTTGGTTTTAAAAGAAAAAACAAAAAAATAGGTCTATATCAATTTAGCTAAATCATAACAAGAAAAATATATATCTTAATTTCGAATCCACACTCATTCGCACTTGTTTACAAACTTTACCACGCTAAAGTTTCTATTCTGACCTACGAAAACAAAAAATATCGTTAATTATTAAATTATTTTTTAGCAAACACCTTAAAATTAAACAAGGAAGTTTTATAAGAAGGAATCACATCGTCAATTTTTAACCTTAATGATTCTATTTATTCATTTGATTGCCTAAAACATAATTACGGAAATATTTTTAAGTATTGACGAGAACTTTACATGGCTAAAACTCAAACATAGTAGTTTAAATTCCACAATTCTATTAGCAGTTAGTGAAAAATTTAATCGAAAATATGCAATTTCTAGTAAATCGTTTGCAGTATAATGTTATTAGTTCCTATATTAACACCATATATTGACCACAACTGAAAGATTAAAAGCTAGCCTACGTACTAGCAGACTCGTAGAGATCTATTGTATAAAATTATTTCTCAAAATAGCTAATGACTTTTTAAATGATATTTCGTCGGTATTTCTTTTATGTTTGATAACTACTTTAGAGAATCAAAAGAGTAGTTTCAACACCCCTAGTACAAAAGAAAAAAAAAATAGTTGTAGTTCCATATATATTAAAAGCTCCTTTTGTTTTTATTTAGTGATTCAGGAATTATCTCTGTTTTCAGTTTCGTATGGCACGAGAAGATCTGAGATTATAGTTACAACTACTGAATATAAACAGGAATATTTCTGATATAAATAAACAAAAATATCAAAAAGATATAACATTGGCGCCGAATTAAAAACACCGAAACACTGAAATTCTAATTATAAACAAGATTTTCGAAACTAAATTTCGACTCAATGTTTATTTTCTAAATTTTAAATAATAACATTGAGTTTGAATTAATGCGAATATTAAAAAACAACAAAAAACTTTGAGGATAAAGTTGTATCTTAATGAAAAGTTCAAAAAGAAGAAAACAACGAACTCCAAACTAAGTCAAGTTTTTATAAGTAAAAAGTTTAGAAAAACTTATCCAGAAAAAAGAAAAATCAGGAGTTTGGCTAGTAAATCTAAAGGGAAGTACTAATTAACCACAAAATTATATACGGCTAATTATATACTTTACAATTCTTCAATACTTGTCCTAGGCCCTAACCCTTACCCTTACAGCATATTTTATGTTTTAAAGCCACTTTTAATATAAATGTGATTATTAAACTTTTCGGTAGAAGAAAATCTTTCTATTCTTTGAATAAATTATTTATTAATAATCTAAATTAAATTAATAATCTTTCGAAAGGGTCACCTAAATATCAAGTATAATTGAATGGTGCCCCAAAAAATAAAAATAAAAACAACAACAGAAACTGTTAATAAATGAAAAATAAAAGCAGATACTTAAACATATTAATCTAGACACTTTTTTTAAAGCGTTCGAGTAGAGAAAATAAAGAAATAATAGAAATTTAATAGATACATAAAAATTATTCCAAGTTTTAGGTTCAAGAAAACGTAAAGATCTAATGCTATAGTAAGATGTTGAGACTAAAGGTAGTTTTACTGTATTTTTTACATCATTCGAAAGATCCATCTATATATAGCCGCCTTCTTTTCCGATATCCGCAGAGTAAATTCCTTGCTTACAAATTGCAGATGTAAGTATATGTTTAGTATGTACAACCACGTATTATTGTATTTTAGTATATGCAACCACGTCTTGAATATATAGATTTTTTTATCTTGAAAGTCCATTATTGCTTTGAGTTTACCAGGAATATGACAGAGTTTACGAAATATATTTTGCTTAAAAATGAATGACTTCATTGATTTATTTGGCTCGATTTTGTTCCTTTTAAGCTTTTGTTCCTCGTAAAGCTATTACCATATAGTATCAAAGTTATATCGGATGATTTGTGAGTTTTACATAATTTAAGTTTTTCGCCTCCTCTTTATTTTTTGATCATAAATTTAAAAATTTGCTACGAAATCCTTATGAAAAAGACTTACCTAAAAGCCTTTTAAATAGAAATAGAAACCTCACGTCATGGTTATCCTGGTAGAAATGAGACAGACGAACTGAAAGCTTCTCTTTGTAAAGAGCGCGGGAGAGTAACCAGAACATGCGCGTCTTATAGGTTTTCTGTGGGATTTGTCAACTGGATGTAAATATCTGGTGAGCGTAACCTTCGACATTCAAGAATTACAAGTTAACATAGCATAACGCGCAATGTAGTTTCAAGTCACGACATCATTTTAATCCTTAGAAAAACTCAATGTGATTGATGTAAATAAAAAGAAATCAGAAACATAATTTTTTTCCCCGAAGATTTCAGTTTGAGGCTATTTTCGTGATTTCTATGCTTTTAAATTTAGTATAATTCACTGTTTTCTCAAAGTATATTATTAATAAATATTTTACTTTTCTTATATAAAGTGTATTATGTGTGTATATGTGCGCGTGGAAAATCCTTTTTTGAAGCTACACTAGAATTTAGATAAGTTTGAAGTTTCCTTTCTCAGTTTTTTGAGACTGTCTTGATAACACCTTCAAGAACATTTTCATGCACCTATTATTCTTTTTTAGCCATGTTAGCTAGCTATTGGTTAAAAATACCTAAAAATATTTAATAAAGACATCTTGTTTGTATAATAGCTGCTCTACTAACCATCTAACTTATTCAGAGAAAGGTTTTGCCACATTATAAGTCTAAAATTAAAAACCAACCAGGAAAAGATAAAAAAGATATGCAGATATCCGAAAGACACACTTATTTTTATTATAAAGATTTTTGAGTCCAATATTATATTTTTTAAAAATTTTGTTATCAGGAAGTTTTTGTGAGAGAAAAGTTTTAATTAAGTCGAAAGCGAATGTGCTCTCAAAAATCTTTTCTTTTTTAAATTGCTTATATTCTGTCATTAAAAATGTACTCATTGTAGTATACAACGTACATACAAAACTTAACTCAACAAAATAAGAATGCTTGGCGAATATATTTAAAAAAAAATTTTTTATAGTTTTAAACAGAATAGAATCTAATAAAAAAATGATTTGATAATGAGTAAAATGTTTTCAACAACAGAACTTTTTCGGAAAAAACTAAAAAGCTAGGAATATTTTTTTCTAAATATATAGAATAAAAATAAATGCAAAGCGGTTTTCGAAAAAAAACATTAAAAGATTGGGGCGCTTAAAAAAACAAAAAAACATCAAAGAGTATCAACATTTCTTAAAAACCTATTTTTATACTGTACAGCCATAAAAAAATCACTGATCACCTTAGATCTGTAAAATATGGATGGATTGAAAGTTGGATGCCAACCCAAGCTTATCACCTAAAAGAGGTGGACTCCATAGAATGTTATTAACCTAGAATGTTATTTTCAGCATTTATTAAGTATATTTTTAAGTATATGAACAAGATGTCAATACGAAGGAGTTCATCAGGATTTGCGAAAAAAAACACACTTGAAAAGTCAAGTTCCCCCCAAAAGCGAGTTTCTTCAGGAAAATCAACTTTAAGCACAAATACATCGAGGTCAATATCGAGAAGTAGTACAGCAAGGTCAACATCCAGTCAGGTAAAACCTAAATAACATTTTATTTTGCATTTTTAACTGCTTGTTTTATTAAATCATAACCAATATACTTTGGTATCATAGTACAAATATTTTAAAGGGTTATGCTGCAATCCATTTAATTTAATTTTAATTTCCCCCTTAATGTCTACTAGACCCTCAAAATTAAGGATATATATTTTAACTAATTCTCTACCACTATATGATGTCATATGCATGATAAATCTTTGTTATGTTGTTTTGAAAATATTTATTTTTAGGTATGCCCACTTCTCAAATAATTAAAGTGTGGTCCAATCGGATCTACATCCTTTACTTTAAGTAATTGCTTTACTTTTTATAGGCATCACATGTTTCAGATTTGCTTAATGTTTCTCTCGCAGCTACTACAAAAAAGAACAGCAGTCATTTAAGAGGTATATATTTTTAGAATGTTTTTACATTATAAATTTTCTTTGTTATAATAAAAATTTGAGTAATTTCATTTTATAGCTAGCTATAATTTTCTAGCCTTATTTCTAGCCTTAAAAGGTTGCCTTTTTTGGGTCTATTTTTAGGAAACAGTTTAACTTCAGTTCCTGCTGTGAACCATAAAATGAAAAAGGCAAATAATCGTTTAACAAGTAAAAGGTATTTTAAGATTTATGTAGACTTTATTTTGTACAATGGTGGCAATTATCCAATTGATTTCAATTTGAGTGTTTGTAGTTCAAGAATATTTTATTTTTGGTGTATAAATTTTTTTTATAAGTAACTTTATAAGTTTTAAATAACCTAAATTAAAGAGTTATTTAGTAACTTAAAAAAGCCAGTTTCTTCACTGTGTGTAACTATTTTTTTATTAATTTTTATTTTGGAAGCTGATTGATCTTGTTGACATATAGATGCGTAGAAATAGCGTGTAATTTCACTTTTCTAGTTTATATTAAATAAAATAATATTAAATGATAATTTACAATTTTTACAAATTTCTGTTTACAAATTTTAATTCACATTTCTTTAATAAAATATACTTTTTCATTTTAATGTTTGCAGCACATAAACATTAAATTTAAATTAAAAAATCGACTTAATGCATTGCACAATATGGAAAAACAAAGAAAAAATTTAAAAGAAAAAGAAAAATTTGCTGAGTTACAGGCCTGGTCGTTAAGAAATCAGTACACATGCTGTGTATTGCAAGCTTGTATTCAGTTGCGATTTGATCGAGTACCGTGTAAAAACACTTACATTTTGTCATATTTTTTTTGTTTTATTATTGTATTGTTTGAAAGTTCATTTCCAAAGAGCTCTCTTTTAAATATTGTCTTAATAACTTATTATTTTTTAAACATGTCTAGGCAAGTAAATACAACACATGTTGCAAATAAACTATATTATAATCTTTATATCTTTATAAAATGATAAGCAAAATAAGTTTGTTTTAATTGATACATTTCTTTCAACTGAATGTATATCTTTCATAAAAAGAATAAATTACTCTATGAGATGGTAAAGTAAAGATAAATTATAGTCACTTTTTACTAACAAAAAAAGTCTAGTCAGTGTCTTTTTCATTATCAGAGCAGGAAAAATAATTCATGACAATCAAAAGAATATTCTGTAATATCCTTAATAGTTATTGAAAAAAAGTTTTGAGTGTAGAGAACGTCTAAAATTAGAAATATTTCAGACACAAATTATTTATTTTTTATATTGTTATTTAAGTTATTTTTTATATGAGTTTGTGTTTTAAAAACTGTTTTTCGTTTCTGCTTACATTAAAGTTTAAGTAAATTTAAAGAAGAAACACGCTACAACTAACTCTAATAAAAAGCGTGTGGGTGTGTGTCGCTTTACGACCAGGCCTGAGTTATAACCTGCTATTTACTAAAACTGACTCAAGGCACCATAACATGTGACTTAGCAGAAAAGAAAAAGATAATACTGTATATTTGTATTTTGAGACTAAATGAAATATTATCAAGATAATTCTTTTACAATAAATATTACAATTACTTAAAAACTGAAAAAGGACGAATGAATTGATTGAGTAATGAGATTTATTTCGTAACAATATTTTTTTTATATAGATAAGTGCTATTAAGTGGTAAAAATCATGTGTCTGTTCCATTGAAAATTTGCAATTGATTTTAAATTTGTTTTTACACTGAGATTTATATGATAACATATAAAAAAATTTTTGTGATCAAACGTGAATATTGGAATACTTATTAACGTGATTGGTCTTTGGAAGACATTAAGCAACAGATGTGATTGAAAAAAAGATAAATTTAATACAATTTTGAGGAATGTTCAACTATCTCTTGAAAAAACACAGCCTAATCTAATCTAATCTAATCCTAAAAGGAAAAAGCAAACAGATTTTCTTCATCGACTAATACCATTGGGTATAACTCTTTTCAGTCTTAGTTTAAAAACAGCTAATAGCAGTATTAAAAATAATCAACCCTGTATAAGGAGCCAACCTTCAGGGCCAAAAAATCTGTTCCCCTTAGACAGGTGGCCAACTTATGCAGCAACCGTACAAGGCGACCAACATTATTTATATTTTTATTTTGGCCGCCAGAAACCAGTTTTTTATTTATTTTTTTATTATAAAAGTTGTCTTGCTTTACTGAATTATTGTGAAAAATAATGTAGCTTTTATGCAGCTCCTCCTCAAAATTAATGACCATTGTTCACAGCTTTTAAAATAAATATATAAAAACTCTTCTTTCTTGTATCTC
>JAUELD010035939.1:0-13848 GCA_031471615.1 Aglantha digitale
TCGATAAAATATTAAGAACCAATGAAACTCAATATTTCGAAACAATCGAAATAATTATTGCGGGAACTTTTAAATTTTTTTGAATGTCGCCACCTGCTATAACTTCGAGCATGTTTCAATAGAGCCACGTTATTATGATTCCTCTCTATTTAAAATTTCTTGATATAACCTCTATCTTAAAAAGATAAAGAGCACTCTACGTGAACACACGAAGACTAAACGAGGAAATATGTGTGTATAAACTAATATAGTTCCTTTGTTATTCGTATTTGGCCTTCCGATTCTGAGACCGACCGACTTTCCGATTGCTTAGTTAGATTGTTTCTTTCCATTTTAGGTGCCCATTTGGATTTAACGGGTTTTTCATCATCCGAAGAACTTATGTCACTTGGTCTGGATCGGTTAAAGACTGCGCTTCAGGCTTTGAAGCTTAAATGCGGTGGAACATTGGAAGAGCGAGCTAAACGATTATTTTCCACGAAAGGGATTAGTGCTGATGCGCTCGTGACATCAGCCTTCGCGAAAGGAAAAGGAAAAGGTGTGGATATTTCAAGAAAGCAAAATGAAATTGCTGGTTTGGAATCACAGGTAATGTGTATGTATGTTTACCCTAAAGAGTGCCTTAATAGTAAACACTTGAAGTACTCCAAATACTGTGGAATTAGCAAACGAGTTTGTAAACAGTATCTAGTCTATCAGTAATGATTGTTTTTATCTACCGTCGTGTGGGTTTAGCGAGTAAATTGTTTGTGAAAAAAAGTGCTAAAAAATAATAACTTCAACTACGTTAATGTTTAGATCTACCGTCTTGTAGAGTTGGTGAGCGAAGAACGTCAGTCTACGCGTGAAAACGTTGAGCGTAAACAAGCTCGTACTTCTGACGAACTAGAAGACGATGAAGACGAGCAGCATGTCGGCGACGAAAGCGACGACGAAGAAGAGCAGGTGCTGTATAACCCGAAAAATCTCCCCCTAGGTGGGTGAATTTACAGCCATCGCTGTGTTCTTCTGTCTCTTATAACTTCTTTACAATTCTTTTTATAAATCTTTTTGGACCCCGAATTTGCCGAGAGGTTTCCATATATTCCGTTATGTCCTTGCATTCGTACACAGCGCAATTTCCTCTGAAGTCGTTCATTTGTTTTTTCTGATGTGTTTTTTTTTCGTGAAGTTAGAGGATCTACAAAAGTGACAAATATTGTCGTTCCGTAAATATTGTCGTTCCGTAAATAGGGCAAAGAGGTCAAATTTAACCCTAAAATAAAAAACCTATCAAGATTTTATCTTGTAAATTGATACAACAATTAGAACTAATTAAGGCGTTTAAAATGACATAAATCAGAGCATCTTCGGTGTATAGCTACTTTTGTTTTCAATAATTTTTATTGAATCTTTCATTTAGGTTGGGATGGAAAACCCATCCCGTATTGGTTATATAAACTTCACGGACTCAACATATATTATAAATGTGAAATCTGTGCTAATCAATTATACCGTGGACCCAAAGCGTTTCAACGACATTTTTCAGAGTGGCGCCACGCCCACGGTATGCGAGTGCTTAATATTCCTAACACTGCACATTTTGCCAACGTCACGAAAATCGAAGATGCACTTTCTTTATGGGAGAAGCTAAAAGACGAAAAAGCAAAGGAGCGGTTTCAGCCAGACCATGAAGAGGAGTTTGAAGATTCCATTGGTAACGTCGTAAACAAAAAGACGTACGAAGATTTATCGAGACAAGGCTTGTTGTAGTATCTGAGTGCGCATCAACAAACTGTTTTAAAGAAAGTACTTTTCTAATACCTACTGTACTGTATCATGGATACGAGCTTTAAAAAGATGAGTTTTACCGTAGAGAAATTTTCTTCTCGTTTATTATAGAGAAATTTCTTTTGACTAATTATCATGACGTCATTTGTTTACACCCCTACTAATTTCGTATTACTAATTATCATGACGTCATTTGTTTACACCCCTGCTAATTTCGTATGACTTATTATCATGACGTCATTTGTTTACACCCCAACCCCATCAAGCATTTAATAAAATTACTCAAGATCCCTGATTTTTTCATATAGAGTTCTCCATTTATCTATACCTCCATGATACAAGTGTTACCCAACTTCGCTAAAATCCATTCTCTATGAAAGTTACCCAATTTAAGTTTATTAAATTCCTTGTTTGAATGACAAATTTCAATAAACTCTCAACTATGATTTTTATATTGTGTAGATTATTGTATCCAGAGGTTTATTTTATTTTTAGCAATATTTTTTTTATTTTTAATTCGCTTGATCTCACACAGTGTTTGAAGAGTTGAACAAACAGCAGAAAATAGATGCATTATACATTTTAAACAAATATTTATTTACGGCGACGAAAAGCTTATCGGCTTGTTAAGTTCATATGGGGATTGCTGCTGAAACTTATATGAGTTACTTGTGACTAGCGGCTTATAATTTTTTTCGCCACAACTGAGCGTTTATTTTAGAATTGCTATTTTGAAATAGTATTGAAACTTGATCTGCCTCTTAAAACAAAACTCAGGAAATGATAAAAAAGATCTCACCTTATGTACGCATATTGTTGTAAGTAATGCTGTTGGTGTCATCGGTGTTGTCATGGTTTTATAGAGGTGACTGTTTTTCCATGCTGAGAATATCTGATTTAGAACTTTAGATTTTTAAAATGTTTAGTATCTTTTAGTTACTAAAGAATAAGTCTAAACCTTTAGCCTAACGAACGCTACCTCTTCATTCGTTTTATGAGAAAAAACTTGATCGTTTTATTTTTCTGCTACCATCCTTTTGCAGTATAGTAAATCAATGTCAACTTTCTCACATCGGTACCGTAATGATGTATATGGCGGCACTTGAAATATTTCACGCGTTATTTCACACGCTTTTAAGAAATTTGACCCAAAAGTGTTTTTGTATTTTTATGCAAACATTTATTTTAATTATATGATACATGTAATATCTCACGAAGTTATCATATATGCATCGAGTCATTGAGGAACAGTCTTCAGCTACTTTCCAATATCAAATGAAATATAAGCAAAAACATGAATTTAATACTGACCATTAAGTAATATAAGGACTTGGTATTTGATAGGAAGAAATAGTTTTAGAATTGTGGAAGGTATTGAGTTCCTTGTATCACGTGATTTTGAAACTTTGTCTCCAGGCCCACTTGCTAATTTTTATTAAAAGATTTAAAGCATTTTTTTAATATGAAAGAGTGAGAAAATGATACCTCTTTGTTGAAAATATTCACTCCAAAGACTTTCGAAGGTTGGAGTTGCTCAGTAATGGCGCATTAAAATTTTCACCGCAATAACACTCCGAAGTGGTCTGGTAAGCAGTTTACAAAGAAAACCATTTTGCCTCATGGAGAGGATATGGAAAACCATGTAACAAAAATGTCTGCTGTATATCGCCAGCATAGATTACAATATCTAAGTCTCCATCGAAGATATAGAGATCAAGCAGGTTTTGATAGCAACACTCACTGTCTAAAGAATCTTTTGGATTGTTTTCTATCAGTGAGGCGTTTAAATTGAATTCTAATATTAGGTAGTTAATAACAGAATATTTGGAAAATCTTTTTAAAAAGTCTATATCTAAGGAAAACATATCATGTAACTCAAAAATAGTCAATAGACAAGATCTGTCCAATATTTTATCGAGTATAAATATTGCAAGGTGTAAAATACAATCCTTTCATCGTATGTCATTTTTATTCCGTGTAGCTATTTGTATTCAAGACGCTCACAATCAAAATCTCTAATGTAAACAGTCTGTCGATATTTTTTAAATCTACTTTACTTAAATTCTATTATTCTATCAGGATATCGGAACACTTGGCGTTTGAAAACTAAGGTGTATATCAGTAAGTAATTCGCCATAATGCACCAACAATAATCAATCTAGTTCTCCTATATTAATAGCATGTAGACATTGATGTATAAATGGTAGACCTTGTCAAAAGTTATGAACAATAGCTTGGGGAGTAATTAACTAGCGACAGGTTAATGAAATCCGCTTAAAAGATTCTGTTATCTCAATAAATGGTGGCTGCAGTTAGTCATTTGGTGGTTTGTTATCAAAATGACAAAATAGCATTATTAGTGGTTTTTGATATTCAAATGGCAGCAGATAGACACTTTGTGGTTTTTGATATCCAAATGGCAGCAGATAGACATTTTGTGGTTTTTGATAATCAAATGGCAGCAGATAGACATTTTGTGGTTTTTGATAATCAAATGGCAGCAGATAATCATTTCGTGGTTTTTGATTTTTTTTTTTTAGAATTTTCTTAAAATATTCATCTTTCTTTAATTATAATGTGACGTGCTTAACTACAATTGGGAATTCTATCAAGCTGAAACATCAACATTTGTTAATATCTCACATATCTTATATGTCTCTTACGTTGTGCTTGCGTACATTAATATTTGTTCATGCGATGTGCAATGTTATTTCAAAGGATTATGGTCCGAAATCAGATTTGAGTTGTGACTTCACGAAACTGTTGTTTGCAGATCGGGTTTGTTGCTTTTTGCCCACAATTGCGCTTTACCGCTTACCAGACAACCATGGATTGTCAGAGTTACTCCGACGTGTTATTTTTCACAAAACTTTGATATTACCCCAATGTCGACAACATGTTAATGCTATGAACGTTGAATTAACATAACATGAAAACGCTGTAATAAGTTCTTTGGTACCAAGGCTGCTCGTCGAAAAAGTTAATGTGATTCAATGTCTGTCTTCAACCTCGTCAATGATTCGATTTAAAAAAAAGAAATTTCGAATATTTTAAAATTAGCTTACGTATCACCTGTATTTAAAAAGGGTTTGAAACAGTCTAAAGACAATTATAGACCCAGTAGTATTTTACCAAATATTTCCAAAGTTTTTAAAAAATTATTACTAACAAATTTCAGATTTTGATGATATTTTATCAACATATCAAGATGAACAAACCAAATGTAAGGAAATCCTGACAAATGTCATTTGTTTATGAATAACAAAGATCATAAAAAAAATTATACAGGAATTATGTAAGTTAATTTTAAGATATTCGGAAATTTTCTTTTTTTAAAATCGAATCATTAAAGAAGTTGAAGACATTGATGCTGTTGTATAATTTATTTAACCTTTGTCATTCGACAGTTTTTAACAGTAGCCCAGAGAGAAACTTCTAGTAGTTTCTTTTGATAATTTCCTTAGATTTGATCAGCACATTAATAAAATGTACGAGAAAGCAAAAACTAAAATCCATGTTTTCTGTCGAATAACGCCTTTTATGAGTTTATAATTTTTATGTGCCATGAATGCATTTTTCACTTCCAAATTTAATTATCCTTTAATCCGGATGTTTAGAAGTCGCCGACGTCAAAGCTGTAGAATAAATAAGGTGCATACGTATTGTTTATAGTGATAAACAAAAAAGTTATACCGATTTACAAAAACTTGATAAATCTGTTAGAAAAACTTGCCAAAATTACGGTGCCGAGCCTTTGCCTGAACCAAAAAAACTTGCAATGTAGAGCAACAAAGGTTTTCAAAATTTTAAAAGGGTTATTATCTGTTTTATCGATCGTTTTTTTAAACCTGATGTCAATGAAAGACTATAACAAGACATAAATAAGGATTTAGACCAAAAACAATTAATAGGACATATAATGGCAGCTTTCTTTTCTAGGCCAAAAAATTTGGGAAATTGTTCCAGAATTTGTTAAGAAGAGCTCTCCATCTTTAAGTGTTTTTTTAGAATAGAATTAAATTATAGGAACCTGAAAACTATCCATGTATACTTGTGCATACAAGGTGTAGGTTTCATTGATTGATTAACAGCTTTGTAACTTATGACTTTATTTCTTTGTTAATGTGTTTTAATAATGATGTCTGGTTAATATTAATTAGCTTTAGTATAACTTTAAAGTTATCTTTTATAATTGTAAAATTATTATATATTTCAAATTGTATATCTATTAACAAAAAATAGGTAATAACTAAGGGAATCTTTAATATCTTGTATGCATTTTCAGATACCTTTTTAATGTGGCTATGAATAACATACTATTAAGCTACTTCGTATTTGTGTTGCATTAAAAATCTATTAATTTGTCTGTTTTGACGATTTAAAGGTTACTGGACGAAGTTTAACCGAAGTTTTTTTGAAAACTTTCTTTTAATACATTTTCTTAGTTTTATACATCTTAATAAATTTCTTCATAATGGATCAATCTACTCTTACTCCATAAGATATAGGTTAAAAAAGGTTTTAGTAGAGATCTAACTTTTGTTATGACTAATAAAAGAAAATATCAAAGATGGATTTCCTTCTAAATACTTCCATGTTATGACAAACCTATTTCCACGACAATGTTATTGCCGTAGATAAAATGTTGTTGCTATGACAAACCTATTTCCACGACAATGTTATTGCCGTAGATAAAATGTTGTTGCTATGACAAACCTATTTCCACGACAATGTTATTGCCGTAGATAAAATGTTGTTGCTATGACAAACCTATTTGTACGACAATTTTATTGCCTTCGGTAAAATGTTGTTGCTATGACAAACCTATTGGTACGACAATGTTCTTTCGAAAGTTGATGCACTTGCTGCCTGGTTTTAATGTCATAAACATAAATGTAGAATTCCTTTTACCAAACGTTAGGACGATTTGTTTTAATGTCATTTGAACATCCATTGATGATTATTTCTGTTATGATTTGACATAACGAAATGTTTTAAAAACAAATGACGTCACGACAGTTGCGGTTAAACCAGCATGGATACAGTCGTAATTAGCTACATATGTTTTCGCCTATGACAATTAAGTTTGTCTCTTCTTAAATTTATACACGACTTTGATGATTTAAGATAATTCAGGGTAAACTGGAAATGAGGGAACAACAAGTAGAATGGTAACGAGGTAGACGGTTGTTTTTGTTTAACTTTTGATGTTTAATATAAAACCATAATTTATGCAAAACTTTATCTACGTTACGTTGAATAAATTAAATATATATATATATATGATCATGTACAATAAAAAACAAATAAATATACTCATATTTTTACAAAATAATCCATTTTAAAATTTCAAATCCTAATAAACAAAAAGAATTGTTTCCAGGAAGTCTAAAGTTTTGTCAAATGACGTCCTAAAGCATCCGCCTTAATTATAAATATTACCTATGTTTTAATTTGCGTCAATCTTTAACATGCAGTCATAGTACCTGGTCCAGCCAGACAGTAAGAACAATTTTGAATCGACACTTCAGGCATTATATGTACCTATATATGATGTATTATATTACTTAGTTACTATTTTCAATTTTTTTCTTTTTTATAGTCACCACTGCAATGGATTACCTCCATGTTTTTTCGCGAAATTCAAAAGTTTCATTTTTTCGGGGTAACGTTATATTAGATGTCCAGTTATCGCCCCTTTTTATTTTCCCATTGTTTTTGACAGCTATGTACCAATTCTCGTTGAAAGCTGTGAAGTAAGTCCCATACGTTCGGTAGTTGTACTTCTCATGAAACACACAGTTTAAATCGTCCCCATTTTTCTATGGAAACAGAAGTAAGAAAGCTGGTCTTTAATTTCATGCGAAGCTAAAAACGTGACTCAAGTATGGCTAGAAAGTGATTAAAACTTGACCTTAACTTCGATGAGGTGGTTGGTCTACATATTCATACGAAACTAAAAAACGTGACTTAAATGTGACTGGAGTACAGCTAGACGTGCTTAAAGCGTGACAGAGTTAATACAAAGTATTATCAAGGCTGTCTTTGCCAGTCTGAAAATTAATGGAGATTGTTTTTGCAGTTTTGCAGAATACATATATCAAATGAGTTAAAATATTACCTGGGCACGGAGTTTTGCGTTACTTGGATTAAAGCATACATAACGTTGGCTTTGCGTCCCTTTAATGCGTACAAGACCGTATCCCACCGATTCTATGATCAATTTCCCTGTAATAATCAAAAAAGTTATTATTAAAAATTGATTTTGCAGAGCCAAAAGGGAGAAAAAAAGGCGTAAAAAGGGGTGCCGTTAATTGCTCACCAAACACTGATTGGTCACTCCCTTTGGCATTCACCACTTTGTTTTTCACTTGGATGAATCGTTTGCTCTTACTGGAATATAAACGCAGTTTTCGTCGATGCGAAATATTCAGTTTTCCATTAATCCATTGCACGAATTGCTTGGGATACTGTTTTTGATAAAGACCCTAAGATAAAATAACAATTTATTGAATCAAACTTTTTCGTCCAAAGATGGAAACCCCATCAACTAATTAGAGAGTCCCGTTAACACCTTGTTTAGATTAGTGACACAAGTTGACATAGATATGACTTTTGTTGATAAGTAAAGCAAAAGCTCGGTACCGTAATTTTTGACAATACAAACTCACATCCAAAAATAAAAAGGTGTATAAAATACGATCTCAAATATTGGTTTACTAAGTTTTATTTTAACATAACGGAAACCAATGTTATGAAAGTAAATAACGATCAAACTTCCTGACTTTTAAACTAGCCTGACATATACGAATATATTTAAATTTAGCCTGGGGAGAGAGCAACGTGTTTAAGATATCAAGTTTTGATTTCTTTTTTTAGTTATTATTCATTTAAATATTTCCACACACAAGTTACCCAGCCATTCGTTACATAATATTTAATTGATCGTTTTAAATAATGATGATTTGTCTTCTGTTGAAATCATAACCCATCTTTGTAAACCGTTCAAACATTAAAGTTAGTTTATATATACCAGCTTAACATGTTAAGTATTACTTAAGGCTCCTTGGTTATTTCTCAACAGTTCTTAGGATGAGAAAAACATCCATGAGCGCCAAAACAATTCTTAGATTGCCAAAAGAAAACATGACACGAAGTTTATATTCTATAGAGAATGATAGAGAGGTCATTATAGTTGATGGTGTTTCAACGGGGATATACGAAGACTTACCATTGAAGCTGTGAAGTGGTGCTTGGGTCGACATAACACAAAACTAAAAAGAAAAAAATATTTGAGAAATGTTGTGTTGTTTTGATTTGTTGCTTTGTAAGAGGTGCTACTTCACTTACAAGTGAGTACTCGTAATTGTCTGGCTATTCTGCCATCTTGCTAACATTAGAAAATGAACAAAATGAAAGAAAAACTACGACTATACTATACAATGGACTTGGTCTAAAACGCATAACGTTTTGTTTTGTTGGTTATGTGCCAAAATTAAAAATTGTTTTATAAAGTTTTGTTTTTTTAAACTAAATTTTATCAACACATCATCATAGATGAATAAAGCCGCTAAATATTTTTTGATGTAACAAAACTTTATAGACATGTTAAAATGTCAATACATGGCTACTTTAGGTCTGTCTGTTCATTCATTATACGCTCTGTGTAACCTTAAAGTAGGTGCTAGACACAGCACAAAATACATATAGCTAGAAGTATTTAAAACTAAACTTTAACGTGAAAACAATTATTTAGGCTATGTTTACACTGCAATATTTTATGAATAATATCTTCATCACAACAAAATTATAATGCTTCTGTTACACTAAAAAGCGTTTCTATTAATACCCTAATCAACAAAACTTGCGATGTGCTGAAACACGTTGCAAATAATGACCCGTGTTACACGACTAAAATAAGGTGCGCCTTTTACATTATTGCATTTTTATCGTGTAAAACATCTTTAATGCAACCCAATCCCTGGCAATGTTAATTAGCTATCTTATATCATAGAAATGAAACAATACTTTGCAATGTCAATTCGATACATACAATAGATTTACAGATTTTTTTCATCTGTAAAGGAAACGAATATTATAAATATGTGAGAGCAACTAAATAAAAAAAAAGTGAAATCAAAGACTTACGATTTAATTACAACGATCACAATCAAATACATGCGAAGCGACAATAACAACAACATAATGTCTGTTTGTAGATTTATAAAAAATATTTTAAAAAAAAACTATTTTGTTCAAGCTAATTAACGTCAGTCAATATATCAACAACTGATCGTGTTTTTTTTCTTTTTGCTATACATTCACCACGTGCTATGCTGTGTATAATGCATGGTTTACAGAAATGACTTTTATTTGATATTAAGTGTTGTTTTGTAATAACAATCAATCAATCAAAAATTATTTTGAACAAGAAATTTATACGGATGTTTTGTTCTTGCTAAGTAGATCTCTAAATAGTAATAGTAGTGCGGTCGCCGAATATCTCTGACCGAATAATAAAGTGATTCACCGAATAAAGTTGTCGTTAAATAATATTGTCGTTGAATAATACTATCACCGTTTAATCATATCAGTAACTGTAAAAATATTGTCGTTACCGACAATTTTAAGCTTGTCTGTCATCGTTTAGCAAAATGTATGTAACGAAAATTTATCCCGTCGGAAAGTTATGACGTCAATTACTGGTATATATTTAGGTCCCTATGAATACTAATATATATATATATTTTTTTCTGACTCCACACTTATTTCCAAGCATTGCAAAACAGGGTTTTATGTATTCAGTAACTAGATACGACCGACTTAGATTTGTAAACTTGATATGAGTTTGGAGATTTTTATTATAAAATAAAATTATAGAAAATATATTTTTACATGCCTTAATCGTGCAGTTAAATTAGTTAATTAACTTTTCTAGACTTTTACCTAAACTAGATTTAATTTTACAAATTCATCAAGCGTGTCAGTGTGACGACAGACGTCTGAATTATGACAGCAACGAGTGAACGGACGGATGTACCGTATAAATGATACGGATTTACCGTATAAATGGTTACATAATTAACTGCACTTAATAACAAGGTACTTATATACAAAAAACGGAATCTGAACGGATATATTAAACAAAGTATGCATGTCGGGAATATGTTTTTCATATCGATCTATGCGTGCCGTTGTTTTGTTCTAGACATGAACGTTAGGATTTGATTTTCCAACAACATGAGTTTGATGCGAGATAGAATATATGGCCGCTGCTTTAAGTAGTCATGCCTTGTTCAAAATAGTTAAATGCTACTTGACTAAAGTAGTTTTGCTTCTTTTAAAAAGCCAAGTCCCGGAGGTAGTCAAGTCCTGTTTTACAAGTAATCCTGTTCTTAGAGTAACCATTGCCTTGTTTAAAGTAGTCATATTATACAAAGCTTATACATGTTTTGTTTATATTAGTTACGCCACGCCTAAAGTAGCTATGCTTTAAACATGGCAGTCTTTTCCTGCTTAAAATATTTTGTCACAATTGTTTGTCATGACTAGCCTTCCACTATAAAACCAATGAGGAAACATTACCAGCAATCTCTTGTTTGATAAAAGCAAGATCAATGGTGTTAGGTAAACCATCAATGTAAAATGATCTTAAAAAACACGTGGTATTTGAATCACGTGACATTCAAACCACATGCAATTCGAAAAAAACCTTAAACCACGTGGTATTCAAACTTGCTCAATAAAATTTATGTGTTAATCTTTAATAACGTGAAAACAAGATTCGATATATATTTCAAACATATTAAAGATTACAGTAAAGGAAATGGTAGATGGATCGGCCGTTATTTTTAGAGTAATAAAACATGTGCTGCTATGTCCGTTAAATATTTTTATTTAAAAAACTAAAAGGTACTGTAAGCCTTAAGACCTTCTGGGTGTAAGGTGTAAGGCCTTTTAAGACCAGGTCTTCTTATACAAGAGTGAAGTTAGAAGGTCCGTTTTATCAACTGTGCATTGAAATATAAAGTAAAGAAGTGTGTCGATCCTAATGTAATACGATCTTGTATGCTTCTTGTAGCCATTTAATTTCAATTTGTTGTTCTACTAAAAATAAACATATACATCTTCACAGCACCTCTTTACAAACAATTAACTTCTTTGTTTACCAACTATTAATAACAATTCTACACGAAATGCGTGCTACTTAGATGGTTCCTTTGAAAGCTTAAACCATATTGTTCATCGCTTTTTCCAAGTAAATGTAAAAAGTTTAAACAATAATATCACCGATAATAAAACACACACTGATAATAATACAGGTAACAACCCCGATGACAATCCCGATAATATACCGATAACATACACTGCTAACAACACCAGTGAAATGGTACTTCCAAAAATCTTAAGGAACAAAAACAAGAAATATTAAAGATTTATTGGAGTATAGTGTGATGTAGTCGAAACATTTCCATGTAGTAGGAGTAGTAGCAATAGGCCGTTCCAATATATAAGATAATAAATTCTTCCTGAATTAAACTACCCCATGCAATGAGTTGAACTTGTAAAACAGTATATATGGGGGTGGTCTATTAATTTATTTGATGTCACATTCGCTTCCTTTTATTAATATAAGCTCATAATACCATCATGTGTAGTTAGTTAAAAAAAAAACAGCTTCTAAAACTTTCCTTGTTTTAATATTTTCTTCTTTATCTCACTTTCGTTATTTCACCGACAATATTTCACGGACATTTTTCACCGACATCATTTCATTATAAATATTCTAACAAAGAAAATGTTTTCAGTGTCATCATTTCAATGATAATAAATCGCCGACAATATTTTTATCGTCATCAGTTCAGAATTAGGTTTATACGGCCGACAAGAGTTTCGTTAATTAACCACTAGACTCCTCAACTTTAAACTATGTTTCAGAATTACTAACTAAACATTGATAACATCTGCTAATTGTTTCGTGACTCGCCGAAACTTGTTTGTTTAAGCTAAAAGATATTCTTTAAATTCCTGTGCTGTTTCACCAAGCACGTGTGTTCTTATCTTCATATTCAGAAAGTCTCGAGCTTCAATCACTTTTACTTTCAAGATTACCCACATTTCAGAAACGTCATTAATAGTTTCGTTAATTATGCAGTCAACTCATATAATTAGCATTAACATTAATCAACCATAGTTTAAACTTCTTACCATAAAAGTCATCAATGGTTGGACCTCATACTAAATACGACATCAAGTGATGAACCTTTTACTAGCGACGTCAAGTGTTGAGCCTCTCACTACATGTGACGTCAAGGGTTAAAGCTCTTACTTTATACGACATCAAGTGATGAACCTCTCACTACATGCGACATCAAGTGATTAACCTCTCACTACATGCGACGACAAGGGTTACAGCTCTTACTGTATACGATATCAACTGATGAACCCCTTACTACATGCGACATCAAGTGATGAACCTCTCACTTCATGTGACATCAAGTGTTAAAGCTCTTACTTAATACGACATCAAGTGATGAACCTCTTACTACATGCGACGTCAAGTGTTGAGCCTCTCACTACATGCGACGGCAAGGGTTAAAGCTCTTACTCAATACGACATCAAGTGATGAACCTCTTACTACACGTGACGTCAAAGGTTGAAGGTCGTATTAAATACGACATCAAGTGATGACCCTCTTACTACATACGACACCAATGGTTCAACCTCTTACTTTATACGGTAGGGTTGGACCTTTTTATTATGTATAAGAAGTAAAACCTGATGCTATATTGGAGATAGTCTTATAAATCTTACCTTTTTTTTTCTACTATATTTTCCGTGAATAGGGTGAAATGAAAGTATTTCTGATGCTTTTTTATGGCTGCAATGCTTCGATGGTTTAGGACGTAATTTATCTTTTCTAACTTCTGAAAGACCGTAATTAAAGTTATAAATAGATATAAGTATATATGATAGCTATGTGAGTGAGTAAAAGCGATTAAGCTTAGTGTCCACTGAAGGAAATATCTTCGTCGCAAATAGTTATCGTAAATAAAATTTATTCTTTTCTCAGTGGA
>JAUELD010036605.1:4380-17618 GCA_031471615.1 Aglantha digitale
GTGAGCCAGACCACGATTGTGGCCGTATAACAAAGTTTGTATCGATTTGTTAATATGGTTATAACATAAAATTTGGTTTAAATATTTAAAATGAATATTTGTTTATTATGTAGTTTCTGAAGTTCGTAAATAAGTCACTAGAAACCAACACAACTGAATGTAATTGTTTTACATTCATGCTCACTAACATTTTCATTGTTTTTACTTTCTACTCTAATTTGACTCTAAACATAAATAATAGGGTAACAGCAAAAAATCTTTCAAATAATTTTTAGATCATACTATAAATCTTATCAGCCTTGTTTTCTATATATTTGATTAACTCTGCATCATTTATTTATAATGAATTGCTGTATATATTTAGATACCCACACAAAGAAGATCCAAAAGATACTAGTGATATTACCTTTGCTAGTGTAAGGTAAAAATCTTTGATTGAAAAACTTCTTTGTCAGAAACCTATATTTTCAGATTACTCCTTCGTTCCTAAAATTTCATCCCTCCATGCAACACAGCTTTCTTTGATTCTGCTCATTCGTTTTACTATATAGAGAAGCATTTAAACATTGATAAGCGCTGAGCCATACCAGCTTTTTGGCAAAAGTTCTTAACTAATTTTTTTAAATTAACCAGGCTTAGTAAGAAACTTTATTTAAAGCGTATTTGTTAATAATTGTTTATTGGATTTTGCAAAAAATCTGAAAAATTATTTTTTGGTAGCTAAATTTATCTTACCTTTTAATTTCTAAAGGTCTAAATAAGAAATTAGTCATTCTTTGCTTTTGAACAAATCTTATGTTCCAAGATTGATTAAACTTGGTACTATAACTAATTTTTAAATACCTGTGTACTTATTTATGAATCGGATAGCACATAAAATAGCAGCATTTAAGTAAATCAGGAAATCATAATAAGATCAATGAAACTTTAAAAAGGACCATCAGAACGTAACTCAATGTAAACACCTTACTAATAAGTTGTTACCCCTTTTTTTACAGGTGTCCTGCATGGTGCGATAGAATACTAATGGATGCTAAACTGTATGATTATTTAATCAAGGTATGTATCCAAAATTTGCATGTATAATAAACCTGAATAATAATTATATAACAGTTTCAAGTCTAAAATTAAAAACTGCAACATGTTCCACCAGTTTAAATGGTTTAGTCTCAATCAAGATTTTCTGAACAGCATCCTGCTTTATTTCGTTAGAATTGCATCATACAGTTGTGTTATTGTTTTTTGTATATGTTTTAAACCATAGAAGAATGCCAATATAGAATATGAGTCTTATGGACTTGATACGATTATAGGTGATCATAAGGTATTACCATTTTAATGGAGTCTGTTTTCAAGTAATACTACATTTAATTTGTTGTTTCGTTAATAAGTTTTTAGATAGTAAGTAAGTAGGATATTAATACTAATATTTTATTCGTTGAAATGAAATTCATTTGTAATTGAAACAAACATTACCAAGAAAGAAGACTTTAATAGTACCATAGTACTGTAAATAGAAGGAAATAAGTGCTTTCAAATATTGTGAAGAAGTTCTTTGTATTGTACTCAAAATTAATTTATATAACATTTATATTTGAGTAGAGTTTGATTAATTATTATTTAGCCCGTTTTCCTATCATTTTCGTTGTGGGATACTACAGATCTGGTATAGATAAAGTCACTTCATTTTTAATTGTATTTATTTATTATGATTTTCTCATATTAATGGTTTGCAGCAAGACTATCCATATGAATCAACATTTTTAATTTATTCGTATTAGGCTTTATTTATTCCATGTAAACTTGTCAATTTAAAAGCTATAGTTTTAAAGCTTTGGATACACCTCATGGCATTTACCTCTTATTAACTTTTAGCTAAGAAGTTGATGTTAAGAATTTGAATTTGTTTACGAAAATTGTATTTCAAAAATTTCTTTTTTCACCGCAAGTAATTTTCTAATGTTTTGATACTATAGAACAGTTCACAGTATTTGGCGAGTTAAGGTAAATGTCTAAGATTTGTTATTTTGGAGTGAACCAAGTTAATACCAAATCTAACTTTTGTGGGGGTGTTCAAGAGGTTCAACAAAGTTTAATTTAAGATTTTAACTACTTTTGTTTCGTATAACCTGTTTGTTAATTACCAATTATATTTTCACTAAAATATTATTTATATTGTACTAATATATTATATATTCACATAAATATATAATTTTAATGAATTTTTGATTGCAATTATTTTAGTAAAAATGTTTGAATTAGTAGCTACTTTTATTGCAATTATATTTTTACTAATTTTTTTTTAAATTTTGATTTTCTCTTTAGGCTTCCTATCTGCAATATCTCATTATTTAATGCAATAACTATACTGGTCTTTATTTTATCTTAATATTTGAGAAAATACATTAGTTGTTTAATAATTTATTATGAAAAGATCAATTTTTTTTTAATTTGCTGCATTAACTGGAATGAAAGCTGAGTATCAGCTGAGTTTAAATCACTTATTAGAAATAATTCTCTTAAATTCCTGCTTTTTAAATGTTTTTTGTTTTGTAAAATAGGTGGGGTTGTCGCAGTAGATGAGGTTTTTATTTATTTTGTTTATTCTTTTTTTAGTAGTTGTGAATATATTTTATTATATTATTATTTTACATTCAATTATTGTAGCTATATTGTACTATAACAATATTGATATATTTTTCACACATTATATTACTGAAATGAACTAAAAATAATATTTATATATTTTAACTCGATTTATGTTTGTTAATTGAATCTGTTTGTATATGTGTTAAAACTTTCGTGTGTTTAATCTAGTAAATCCAACTCGATCTCGAATAACTTTTCTAAATCATGATCCTCTACCAGAAATATCTAGCCTGACTTCCAGCCCACTGTATTTTTACATTAACTTCGTGTTATTTAGCATTTTTACTATTAAATAATTTTTTGCCAATTCTCTTTTGTTACATTTTCATTTAAACGTGTTCCATCAAGCCATCCTGCATATTTATATAAACGCCCTCCCCCTATGCATTTTAATTAAAAGAGAAACCCTCAACCTTCTTTAACCACATACAATTAGGCTGGAACAGAAAATGGTAATCTGGCATGAGTTTGAGAGGTGGCTCTCTTTTTTATATGGTCACCTTGGTTGTTACTAATAGCTGCTTTAATTATCAAAAATAATATAATCACTCAGTTTTTGAATGCAATCTCTACGTGTTGATAAAGTTAATGTTGTTACAATTTTAATAAGAATGTCAAAATGGATTATGATGTCATATTTTTATCATTTTGTAAAACATACCGGAAATTACTTTGGAAAACTTCAAATTTTAAAAGCTCTTTACATGGAACTTGCGCTTAAGAATTCACTTGGGGGTAATACTAGAAACGATTGTAATATCTTGTCTAATCTTATCTACGTCAGGTTGAAACAACAGTTTTGCGCATATCTCATGATTAAATCATTTTTATGTTTTAAAAAAGCACAAAGGTGTAAATGTTCTAAAAACCTATGAAAATCATTGAGAATTCTTGTTCCAGGGAAGTAGGATAAAAAGGTCAGTTGTATGTGAAAATCTTTATTCTGCATCTTGAGATAATTTAGATTTTTTAGGTTAAGATAAACAAAGATCGAATTTGTATGTTATATTAAGCAGAGAAACGATTTCTAGATTTCTAACGTAATAAGATATGTTCTAATTATGGCATCAGATGACAGCGTTTTCAAAAAGCCGTTCGACGTAGTAGCATTGACGTCTTCGTCGACTAGCTCATTACCGGCAGATCAACAGGTCAAAGATAAATCAGTAAAAGAAAAAGTCAAAGAGAATTTAAGCGAAGAACAAGAAGTAGAAAGACGAAAATTACAGTACATTATTGTTTTATTTAAGACATTTTTATTTTGTTGCTTTAAATCTTTGTGTTTTGTTGCGCTCCTATTATAATTATAATTATCCTATTATTATCGATTCTCCCATTGACAATGATTAACTATTATTAATTGCATAACAGGTTGCTTGTATCCGCATTCAGTGAAGAACAGTTAAACAGATATGAAATGTACCGGCGAGCATCTTTTCCTAAAGCAGCCATTAAACGAGTATGTGCTTTTCCATACTTTCCATACTTTCACATTTTTTGAGTGCAAAGAAACGACCATGTCTTAGATCAGCATACTAGTAATTATAGAGTAATAAGGGTTAGGGTTAGGGTTAACGTAAGCTTCTAAAAATGTTTTCTTATCCCAGGAAAATTGTTAGTTCAAGCAACAATTTGGCATGATTTTTCACGTTTTCAATTTTTTTCAAATCTATTTTAACATTTTTCTAAAAATGATTTGGTTTCATAACATATATTTTCATAAAGCAACTTTGTGTAATATATTTAATACTTTACTATTCTTTTACCATCTCCAACGATAAGAGATTATAAAGTACTGACAACGAAAACTATTCTATTGTTTCAATGAGTGTGGTATCGAGGTAATAAATTCAAAAAAGAAAAAGTAACAAAAAGATTTTTAAGTTGTTAATTTATAACTTATAAAACTTGTGATTATCTCTAAATAAGGCAAAGTTAAAGTAACTTAGTTAGTTTGCCCTATCAGTGAGTTTTCTTAGTAGCAAAGTTAATTTCATATTGATTTAAAAGATATTATTAATTCTTCAGATAAATTTTTTAACTAAAATGAGCTAATTTGAAGCTAATTTTATATGTAATTGAATATATATTTAAATGACTGCCATATATTACTGCCATATAATATAAGATTTTTAAACTTCTTTTCGTGATTTTTGCATAATCTAATTTGATTTGAGTTTTTTTAGCAATTATCAATTTAAATAAAAATAGTTTAATATGACAAAGAAAAAATATATAAAAAATTTAAAATTAAAAAAATTTAGAAAAAAAAAAAAACGATGGAAAACTTCAAAGGTATATCGAGTTTTGCTTAAAAATTATAATTATCTCACAAATTTTAAGTTTTACAAATTTAAATTATATTTAAAAATTAACTCGGCTAAAATTTTGCTTTAAGGCGTATTACCCCCTGAACTAAAGTAATTTTTATTTTGTATTTAATTTTTAAGCTAATGCAAAATATTACCGGAGGTACATCCGTCCCACCTAATGTTGTCATAGCAATGGCTGGTATAGCTAAAGTGTTTGTCGGCGAGATAGCGGAAGAAGGTGAGTATGTAAATGACTTAATTTTTGCTGATGCTGCAAACTTTACTGTCTGACTCCTAACTAGCTGCTTTTATCGGTTGAGTTTTTAAAGTTTGCGGGCTTCATTTTTGTTAAAGTTGTCCAGCGTTACAGTCTTGATTTAATGAATTTAAAAACGAATTTAAAGAGCTATGCGAATTGTAAAGATAAATATTTGTAAAAAATACACGTTCAAAGTGGTATATATGTATGTTCAAAGTGGTATATATGTATGTTCAAAGTGGTATATATGTATGTCACTTGAACCTTTTGGATTTTATTCATTATATGGAATTCTAATGGGAAGGGGACGTCATTCGTATAAGTAAACTAAAATGTCCATAGTTAAATTTCTTGTGCAATTTGTACTAGCTCTCGATGTAATGGAAGAGTGGAGCGACCATGGGCCGATTCAGCCCAAACATATGAGAGAGGCATCTAGACGATTGAATAACAAAGCGCGACTAAAAAACATCAGGCACAGATCACCCAGATTTTGATATTGATATTATACTCCACTGTATGTACTGTTTCATGGTGCCGTATGTTTCTAATGTCATTCTAGATTCTAGATATGTTGTTCTAGATTGCTATCGGAGATTATATGTCGACGTCGTTGCAAAAGGTATTATTGCTAGTGCTTGCTGCAAACATGCAAACTGGATTAACTTTATAATGATAAGTGTCTGCTAGTATTGATACAATTAAATTATTGTGACTTATTACAATAAAAAAAATGCGTTTTCACAAAAAAAATTCAGAATAAAATAGATACATTGTATTAAATATATATATATACAAAATAAAACTGTATAACCAGAGTTGCTCCTAATCTTGCCTTTGAAAGGTCTCTTCACATTGATTGAATTATTGCATTGTTTTATTAGTAAAGATCAGTATCAGTAGTATTAAAGTTTCTAAATTCTAATGAATTTGAATTGCATCAATGTTCAATTCAGTTTATCAAGAGATTCTAATGAAGATTTTGATAACGTCCTCTCGTTTGATAAGATTGTTACTAACTTTATTATATATGTAATTATTGCTACTTTCTCATATGACTTAATCGCAGTTGGTGTTCTTTTAACTCGTTAATCTCTCGCTTCAATTTAGTTCTTCTGTTTTGGTACCATGTTTTTAACTGGTTGTCTGTCATCTGTAAACGTTTCGCTACACGCATTCTTTCGGACGAAGACAGATATTTCGTTCTTTCGAATAACAGTTCCAGCTGATTGATTTGCAGTTGCGTAAATGTGTTTCGAGGGGGCTTATTTTTGGGTGGGGCGCGACTCTGATATGGATGACCGATTCTTCTCACTAAATAGAAAGAAATTTCTTATAGCATTTTCTAATTTTTCTTAATATTTACCTTTAAATTGGTGAATAAAAGTGACGAAATTAATATTAAAATACAAACTTTTTAGTCTTTCTTTGAAACACCTTTCGTTGCATTTTAAGTTGTCTTCGATCGGTTCGCAGCAATGGCATGCAATCTTTATCGAGCTGTACTCTTCATTTTGTATAACTAGTAACGCTCTGCTGCTGGGTGTGTTACGGAGCCATGCTGGCGGTTTTACTACCTGTAACTTTTGTAGATTAATAGAAGAACGCTTTGATGGTTTGTTGTCGTTTTTCTTTAAAATATTTTCTATAGAGAATTTTATCTTAAACTCTGATTTTTCCATCGTTTTTAGACGTTTCCCTAATGTAGATGTTTTTCTTGAGTTTGCATCTAGTAACGTGACTTGTTAGTTTATCACAGGAAACCGCCGTATTAAACTGGACTTCACCTTTACTGAAGAGATGAAAACTCAATTGCTAAATTAATGTTAAGAGTATATGTTTTTGACACTTTTTTATATTTATTATATTTTTAAGGCTTTCCATTGGTTGAAAATGATGTCATATAGTCCATTTGTTATCTTCGTTAGACATCCATTAATAAAATTATGTCGAAATGTTTTTATTGAATTTAAATAGTATTTCAAATGAGATTTGTTTTAATAAGGACATCATTAAGTATTGGTTTACGTCATATTTCCTTTGAAATTCTTTCCGATTATGGCAGCTCTAAAGTAGTTCGATCTAGCAGTTGTAGTCTTAAAGTAGCTACCTGATCTCTAAAAAATGATACTAAATTGTTGAAGTATTTAGTAATTAAAATTTCTAACATTCACGAGACGTAAAAAAATTGTTGATTGTTTTTAGTAATTGTCTTTGACAATCTTGTTAACGAATTGATAATTCCTCACACGAGACACATTTAATCATGTTACAATGGAAATCTGAAGTATGTTCCTTTAGCTTAAAGAACAGTCAGATCTCTTTACCTTCCGTTTGTTACCACAGGTTTTCAAACGATTTCCTATATTTACTGTAATATGATTTAAGATTGTAGTTGGATTAATGATATGAGTAATGTTTAGTCCATGTCGTTTATACGACAACTAACTCCAATCCAGTGATGCTCATGAAATGTATTTCGATTTTTATATAACAGTTCCATTTTGTGTGCGTTCGGAAGAAGCGGTACCGAAATATAATTAGCTACTATATAGACTAGGTATAGCCGCACTATGAAAACCCCGAGTTCGGTAGTCTTCCCCACAATTCAGATTACGCAAAAGAATGCCGTATGGGAAATAAAAGAAGGACTATACATACATTTTAAAAAAATCCAAAAAACATAAATCGCTTAAATATACTTCTCTTGTATGCAGGCTGTACTTTCGGTAAATACAATAAACACCTCGGTAGATAATGACCGAAACTAAATTAGTGCTTTAACTGAGTTGAATTATATTTTTTTATTAAATCTCCGGGTTTACATTTTGAATAATTGCTTGTTTTGATGATTAAATATAATACTTTTAACTTTTTAATTATTTTTAAGCATGTAGGTAATTACTAACTTCTTAGGTGTTCTGCTTATCAATTAAAAAATTGGTGGTATTTGTCTAAAAACTCGTCTAAAATTTGGAATTTTGCTAGTTTGGGCTACCTATCGCGTTTTCATGAAGTAAAGTAATATTAAAAAGACCATTCGCAAAACAAAATGAAAAAAACTAATTACTTCATAAAGTAATTGATTTAACATGAATTTTAGTTACACACTAAACTAACTAAAGTCGCTAACAAAGAGGTATCTCCATAAATTTGTCCGTAATGAAGAAATATGCCCACATGTATCGAGAAAATTGATTTAAACATCAACGCATTTTACAATATTAATGCCATATCGAAAGGACAGGTTTGTTTCAAGTGGTTTTTCGGTCCGATCTAACATGGCTAAATCTATGCGGACTGTAGATAAGATAAGATTGCTGTTTTAATTAAATGTCGGTACATAAAAAAAAGCCGTTATTTTCTTATCAATTCGTGGTCACGTGTTGAAATTTGATACTAGCGAAAAGAAATAGTAAGACTATTCTATTGTAGAAAGTCGCTCTGTTAAAAACAAAAAAGCTAAAAGTGTTCGATGATTTTTAATTGAAAATCTATTCTGTATTTTTACATAAAGCATTCAGATGATCTGAGGGGTGCTATTCCGCTTATCATACTAAATTATCTATGATAAAACTCAACTGGTTTTCTGCATAAAAATGTTCGAACAATTTTGAAGTCTTTCAAATTTTTAAACTCTTTATAAAAACATTTTCATATGCTTGAAATTTTAAAAGTTATTTACTTAGTTTTTCTTTGGAAATCTTTTGTTCTCTGAATAAATAAAGGAACGGAACTGACATTGTAAACCCGTGTAGTGCATAGCTAAGAAACAAAATTATAATCCTCACTTAGCTATAAATTAAGAAGTTATATATTTTGTATAATTGCGAAGAAGACGCCGTTTAAGGCAATGGATAAAAACCAAAAGGTTTTCTTTCTGGAGTTGCATACATTTTTTTTGACTCTGTTCTGTAAATAATTTCTTTTATTGTGTTGTAGAACCTTACTAACTAAGTGGTTGTTTGTCCTTTAAGGGGAACTTCGCGAAAATCTTTTATCCATACAAAATTTGATAGAAATAGTAATTGCCGTATTTTAGAGATCTGGAAGCTAGCTTTTGATGTGACGTCATTTTTACCACTTCAAAAAAAAAAAAATCTGAAGTGTAATAAAAACATAGACACTTTAGAACTCTTTCCAATGGAGATGTTGCATATAAAACTTTATTTAAAATATGGCTACATATGATGCTGTAGTAGTTCAAGTAAGAAAAAAACATTTGAAGTCTGTGGTTGACATCGAGTGCCTGTTAAATATAGTCATAAAAAATAAAAATATAACAAATCTAGACATAAGATAAAAGGAAGTAAAATTAATATCTAGTGTTTTCAATTCAGCCAATCTTATAACGAGTGAGTCTTCATAATTTTCTTCTTCAGAGGTACTGTTGTCACTCATGCTGTGTCATAAGCCCACTCATTTATGCTTATGCTTATACTTCACCTACTTATTTCTTTCATGTTTTTTCATTCAGTCGTTCTATAATAATAATAAGCTTTACAAAAAGGTAGAAAACTTAAACCTTCGGCGAAGTTCCCCTTTAAAAAATGTTTAATAACAAGCTACAATTTTATTTTAAGAGTAGGAACCAGAGTTTTTCAAAGTTTTTTTAAGAATCTTTGTTTTTTATAATAAAACTGAACCCAATTGTTAGCAACACATTATATGCATTCTACGACTAATGGCATAAAATTCCTTTTGTGGCCTTTATATAGCACTAACAAATTATTCATTATTTACATATTTTTTATGGTTTCGATTAAGCTTATCAAATTATGATTAGTTGAATGTTTTTTTCTAAATCCAAGCTGTCTATCATAAATTGTTCTTGTTGAGGAAACAGCAGACTGTATTGTAAAACATTTTTTCGAATTGAAAATCATCTTGAAAATTATAACGACCATAGGAGTTTTGTACACATGGAAATATTCCCGTTAAAAGAAGAATTTACAAAATAAGAATTCGGTGTGAGTAGAATATTTGAGAAAGACAATTTAAAGAAATCCGAATTTATCAATCTAATCAATGTTCAATATGCGTTATAAATATATGGCGGAAACACTCTAGTTAGCTCTCCGTGTGATAATTTAATACTTTCCAATGCCAACTTGTCGAAATTTTACTTAAGATTAATTCAATTAAGCTGCCTTCGTTTACATAAACTACATCGCTTATTCTCTTCTATGTTTCCTAATATTTGTTTTACTTTAACATGTTGCGAATTGCTTAATTGATTTCTCAATAATTTGTCTTTGAAGGACTTTAGCAAGCTGAATAACAGAACAAACCTTGCTTAACTTAGTGTGCCCGTTTGAACCTACTCAATCCACTCTAACAGAGATCGCTAAAGGATTTTTATACATAGTTATAGACTATACTGCATTATTTTTATAGTTAAATGTTGGAAGATAAACCTCGACTATGCTATGTGTCGGAAAATTGAACACAGCTCATTTTAATTTCAAGCTTTATTATTTTAAGAAGATTTTATCTTTATTATAAAACAAGAATAAAAACATGCGTTTAAAACATGAAAAATACTATAAAACGTTTTGGTTTTATGCTCTGCTATACATATTGTTCTCTGGCCAAATTTTTTATCCAATATTCAACATTTCTTACAGTACTTAGCTTCTTCTAGTACTACATACAGAGAGTACACCAGAAAAGGTTTTCTTAACGACTAGGATTCAAAATTTCGTTATATAATGAATCCTCAGTGTTTGTTTACAATCGTAGTTCTTCCTCTGTGTACTCTGGTTCATCCAGTATAATCCAGTAACAAAAGCATCGATCTTTGAAGGGTCTTGGTCAAAATAACATTCGGCCTCAGAAAAACTGCTTTCTTCTGAATCAGTTACGTTGAATGTTTTTATTAAATCTTGTTGTGTTTACGGAAATAACATCAACATCATTTTTGAGCTTAGTTCCTCTTTAACACTGTACAACTTTATTTGCTTTCAAAATATATTTATGCGAACTTGTCAAAAAAAAAGCTTACTTGGAAAGTTTTAGTAAAAAGACCTATACGACTAAAATCTATCAATTTTAGTCCAATAAGTCTATTAAAACAATATTTAGACGTCTAGTCTAAACTAAACTGCGGTCGAATCCCCGCGTGTATCTTGGTGTATCACCTTTCAAACCCATTTAACCCCTGGATAATAGTTTCGTGTTGATATTTTCTTATTCGAAAATTAATGTGTCAACATCACCTTGCGCCCAAACAAAAATAACAGTTCTGGGTGTAAATAAATATTCTTCTTTCGTTTTCGTATTCGCGCCATTGGCATTAAAAAAAAGTTTTGTTTACATTTGTTTACATTTAGCTTTCTTTTGTCACTTGCTTTATATATCTCATATTCTTATAACATTTTTGAATTTACTGCCAAGACAAAGGGTAGCTAAATTATTGTTAAAATATTATTGTAAATGAACTCGAATCTGTTGGGTGTTGAGTTTTTAGATCTAATAAATTGATGGTTTTACCTGCCTGATGGTTGAAAGGTATTTTAAACAAATTGAATATATACCGACTATGCCATTCAGTCAGGCATTTTTATGCCATGCACTTGTCTTGGCATGTTTTCAAGATGAGATAAGATTATATATTCTTCATCGATAAGGCTGCACAAGCTTTGTTTAATATTGGCAGATTGTTAACTGTGTAAACTCTGGAACTACCCAGAAAGTATCAGAAAGATCCAGAACATACTAGAAATACTAGAATGAGCAAAAAGTAGAAATATTAATTTCTACTTTAAAGACCAGATTCATATCTATATCTAAAGTTATATTCATATAGGCATTACCTATAATAAAGTAAAGTATAGAGAATATCTTCCTTGTAACTATTATTAGATCTTATATGATGCTAGCTACTTGATTTATTTTTGTATATTGCTATATTTCTATAATATAACCTGTATTCTATAGATGGTTTAGGAGAAAGATCCTCAACTTTATATATAATGGAGTTTTTTTTAAAATACTGTTATTTGTATTTTATTCATATAAGTACATAAATATAGCAATTGTATTTTTTTATCAAAAATAAAATATTTAAAATTTTATTGTTTTTATAAAGAAGTTTTATTTTATTTTTTTAGTATTTTTGGTAAAATAAATTTTTATTTTATTTTATTGTTAAGAAAAAACTAAGCATGTGTATGTGTAAAACAATCGGCTTGTTCCTGGATTATTCTATCTTATTCTGGTATGTTCTGGGTCATTCTATAAATGTTCAACGATTTTCTCACAATTGCCATCCAAGGAGTCCTTCAGGGGAACAGTCCTAAAGACAGAACTTTAGGCCTTTGCTTTTCTTTGCATTTATGTTATTTTGCAGATGATACAACTCCTTCTGTTTGTGACAATAGCCTCAAAAGTGTCTTAGAAAAATTAGAACAATAATTAGAAATTGTTATCGTCTGGTTCAAAAATAATTATATGAAACTGAACACTGATAAATGTCATCTTCTGGTTTCTGGAAATAGAATTGAATATTTATGGATCAAGGTTGGTAATGATACAATCTGGGAGAGTAGGGAAGTCAAACTAATAGGTGTAACTATTTACAATAATTTGAAATCTAAAAAACATACTTTAGATATTATTAAAAAAGCCAACTGAGAACTTGCACTATTAAGAATAAGAAAATTTGTATCACTAGAAAAAAAAGAACTATTTATAAGGCTTTTTTTAATCCCAATCCAAATATTATTTACTCAAATGGATTTTCTTTTGGCCAATTATATACCAATCGTATAGTAAACAGGCTACATGAATAGGGACTTAGTATATAATAATGACATGTCTAGTTTTGAAGCATTACTTTCGGAAAATGATTCATTTACTGTAAAACTGAGCTATAGAAATATATAAGGTATTAAATAATTTAGGCCTTTGTGACTTTATGAATAAAGTAAAATCTGTGATCTTTGTGTTAAACATCATTTAGTTATCCCCGCAAGAAAATACTGTTCACCTAGGTAAAAGTTTGACCAGATATTTTT
>JAUELD010036605.1:17718-27998 GCA_031471615.1 Aglantha digitale
TTTGGAATTCCATTCCTCATAAAATTCAAAACTTAAAATCACTAAATGCTTTCAAAGAAAAGATAAAATATGGAAACCAAACACATGTCCTTGTAGAATTTGTTCAGATTTTATCCCTGGAGTTGGTTTTACAAATACTTATATTTAGGTATTTTTAGGTATTATCATTACTAAGGTTTCTGAATTATAGTTCTTTTTTATTATGATTTGTTGATATTTCATAACAGATAAAAAAGATAAAGAATGCATGCATTTTACGCCACAAAATAACAAAAAACTTTGGTATCAAGTATCAAGCTAATAGCAGAATTGCTAACCTTAACCCTGGTTATTTACTTTAATAGGTCTATCATGCAACTATCATGCTATATTTCTACTGAAACAATAAGGATAAGAATATGTTTTGTCTGCTTAAAATTTAAACTGTTCTACTGTTCTACTAAATCTTTTTATTTTTATTTTTTAGACATGTTTAATGGGCTTACTTTTACACTAGATCTTGACAGTTCTGTCTCGTTTAAAGAGAAGCAAATCTTGAAAGATAGCATTATTTCATATGGAGGAACCATTAGTTACATAGTTACAAAAAAGGTTTGTATTAAAATAACCTATTTTTAAAATGTTGAAATGCAGGAAATTTTTTCTTATAGAGTTACAAAAACCAATTGCAAATTGTCGATGTAATGTAATGTTACAAATATTTTTATGTAGTGTTACAAGAACTTATCTGTAACCTTACAAGAATTATTGTTTATATAGTGTTTCAGAATGAAACTTTATTTTTAACCATAGCTATCGCAATAACTAAAACAAAATTTATGAATTCTTTAGAAAATTGGTTACCATTGTAGTTTTAACCTTTTCCAAACGTTTATTTAGCGATTAGTTATCATCATGTTTTTTAACAATGTAAACATAGGGATCCCTAACTGATAAAACAAGTGGCAAAATCTTTTTTCGTTCTCAAGTTATCAGTATTTGAAGTTTTCATTTTCAGCTATTTCCAAATGAATAGTATTAATGCAATTTCCCTCTCCCTGTTCTTAAAATCTTCTTGATCTTCTGGGTGAACAAGCAATACCTACTGTTTTCTCTCTGTATGTTTCATTAAGTCATTAATTTCTCATGATAATTAATTACTTGTTATATAAATAAATCTTGCTCTTAAAAAGATACGTGATTTGAATTTTTAAATAGACTTCGCATGTTATATCATCGTCTGCTGAAGCTGCCAAAAGTTCTTCTAGATGTGAACGGGCTGGGCAATACAAAATCCCTGTGGTCACTAAAGAGTTTGTGAATGATTGTATTAATGGAAATAAGCTTTTGAATATTAAACCTTACTTGCTTTGCAACAATGTTAAAGTTCAAAAAGAATCTGAAGAGAATGAAAATAAAATAAAAAATGAAAAAGGTATTTTTGTTTTTTAAATATCTTAACAGTGTTTTCATTCAAAGATTCTGTTATTTGTTGTTAATTATTGGTTAAAAACAACTTTGGTTTGATTCCTGATTTTTTTTTTATCTTCTTAGTTTTGAATTTTTATTATAGAATTTATCATGTCAGCGTTTTGTTTCTAGTTTGATTTTAGTTTGTGCGTTATTATTCTGGTTTACCATAAAGGATTATTTGTTAATAATGTTCTTACTCATGTGTTCTTACATTGATGAACTCATCTCAATGTTTGATAAAAAAATTTGTCTGAACTTCTGTTTACTAACTATTTGTAAAGTTCAATGTAGCAACACTATTAATATGAGAAAATAGTGCTTTTTGCTCCTAAATGTAAATCCTCCACCAGAGGATTTAGAATGATTCCTTTCTTATTGTTGTCAAAGCTTTACTGGTACAAAGCCTTGACTGCTAACTTTAAATATCTTAAAAGATGAATGACCTTAAAATACTGACGACTTGAGAATAAAGAAAGATATTTACATAAAATACATAGCATTTTTCATTATTTTAAAGCTCTTTAATAGAAGCCTAATTTCTGCTTAAATCTTGGAGTCCCTTTGAATAATTTATAATTTTATGCATTCCATAATTCTGAATTATTTTTATCTAGATGAAAATGGTAATTTGAATACGCAAGCAGAAATTTTCGAAAAGTTTGATTTAAAAACTTTCAGGTAAACATTTCTAAGTATTTTTAAGAATGTTGTAGACTCAGACCTGTCATTAAAGAAAAACTCTGCTTCGTGGAGGCCAAACGCCTATTTATCTTGAACTGTTCTACAGTTTAGATACGCATTTATTAATATGCTGAAATAAAGGTTTAAAATACAAACTGTCTTCTTTCGTTTAATGATCCATACTTTGTTTTCCGGATTATTAACGTCATACAAGGTCGCCTTAATGTTAGACTATATTAAGGAGAAGTTATCTTGTTTCTTATAATGAAATTAATACATTGGTATTTCAAAAAGTTCAAAATGTTTGCACCTGTGAGTTATAAAAGGCTATAAAAGTATTGTTGAAGCAAGGAAAAATTTAGTTTTAGGTGAAACAAAATCTTTAATAAGCGTAACATTTTTCTATAATGTTAGTCGTCTACTAACAAGAATGATAAAAACTTAAAGGCGATATAAAATATGTAAAATAGCGTAAAATGTTTATTTTTTATCTTTTATTTTAGATTATGAACAGAAAATAATTTGTATTAAAGATATGCGTCCTCTTCTTTTTAACATTTAAAACCAAAGAAAAACTCAACATGGGTACACTTTTCATAGTATAAAATGTCTAATATACATGTCTAAGTATGATGCAACATCATAAAATAACCTATTATAATAAACATGAAGAAAAAAACAAGTGAAGGAATAATCTCAATAAAAAGGATTGATTGATTATAGAGAGAAATATAAACATTTTTTGATCCTCTGAAACACATTGCAACATTACAAAAAAGTTTTGTAACACTGTAAAGTTATACAATAAGTCAAGAAACTTATTGCAGTGTTACAAAGATTTTATTGCAACGTTACAAGAACATATCTGCGAAAACGATTTTAATATATTTAAATAGTACAGTACATTCATTGAGAACCAGCAATAAATGTGTTCTTATGTCATATGACGTAACAAAAAGGTTAAATTGCCCTTTATTTCTGTCTGTGTTTGGAATTTGTCTGTCTGAAATTTATATTTGTCTGTCTTCATTGTTTAGTCTATAAATAATATTTTTAAGTTTAAGCACCTTTGGTTTCCAGTTATACATAAAGAGCAATTTTTATAAATAAAAAAAAAGAAGGCTTTACTTTACAAATAACAATTTTCTTTTGTTAAATTAAAAATATTTAAATCCTTTAATTAAACAAATATAGTGTTGAGATTAATGATTTAATAAAACACATGCTGCTTGTTAAAAATATTTCTAATACAATAGTAATTTTTTGTTGATGATGTTGACTAAAAAATGCTGCCAATATATAACATTGTTTTATGTGAAAAAAGCTCATTACGCCATATTGATAACTACAAACAAGTTTGTTTATAAGACACAACTTACAAAGTCAGACGTTCTTTTATCAGAGATTTTTTTCAAATAAAAATAAGATATTTATTCGCCTGTTTGGAACGATAAAATATCTTCATACATTCTCAAGGGAACTACAGTTTCTTCTGAAACATTTCTTTATGAAAAGAAAGCGCGCTTACAAATAGTTTTCTTTTGATAAATTAAAAAAAAACTAAACCCTTTTTAAACAAATATAGTGTTGAGATTAATGATTTAATAAAACCTATGCTGCTTGTTAAAAAATATTTCTAATACGTAATTTTCTGTTGAAATATCTGTTAAAAATGTTGACTAAAAGATGCTGCCAATATATAACATTGATAATAATTTTTAGATGTGCATTGGAGCACCTGCACGCACCTTAAAGAAAGAACTGAGATTTTATTTTTAATTTTCTTACAATTATTTTAGAAACCAATTGCATTTTCATTTATACAATCTTTCATAAACTTACAAAAATTTCAAAAATCTTTTTAAATTTTATTTCTTTTAGTGAATTTACTCAATTGCATAAAGTTGATTTCAATTATACAAAGCTTAAGCCAAATAACAAATTTTACTAGAAACTTATAGGGGCCTATCCAAGAACACATATACTATGTGCAATTATTGAGTGCATGCAGATGAGTACAATTAAAAAGGTTTTTTTTTACTCAAATATGATTCTAATATATTTATATGATTAATTCACTGTAAAAAACATTTTTTTAGAATCTACAAAGAAAAGCCATCAGCAGATTGGAAAGAAAATGTACCGTTCACTGTTCCTAAATATTTGCTTTTTCAGGTATAGTACTTTCCCATTCAACATACTGATGATCCATTTAAAAATTTGTTGATGTTTTTAGTGTGTAATATTTTGCATAAAGCTTGTAGCTGGTATTTACTTTAATTTTTATGTGTATCATGAATACAATTACACTGTTAAACTTTCCCTTATGTTGATAATTCATGCATTTTTTTATTTACTTTGTTTTTTTTACTTGCTGCAATGTTGATTAATGAAAAATAACATTAAAAACCCCTTTTAGGTACACTACAATTTCTTCCTTTGATTTTAGATTTCCCTCTATGTTTTCTAGGTGATTAAATAGGGGAAAAGCCAGCGAAGAAAATCCACTGGGGTCACACTGCCCTTTCTACACTTTCTACTCTCTTAGCATATTAATATATAGATAGTATTTATTTCCATGGTGCATAAATACTTGATTGTTGCTACATTCAATAATTACAATCTCAGCTTTGTTGAATTTGAATATTTAAGAGAAGGAGACCTCTTAAGTTAGATAAGATAATCCAATGGAGTTTATTCTACTTAGCAAACTTTTTCATTTCTGAATCTAACTAAACTTTATTTTTTTAGTCTCAAAAGGATTCCAGAGAGTTTGATTTGTTTGAAATACAAGTTCAATGTTTAGATGATGGTGTGAAGCTATTTTGTGTATGGCATCAGTATGGGAAAGACATTTCATCTAAGGTTCGTATCATGTGCCTAGATATAATAATTGTTCAATTAAGTAATTATTCCACCCCATTTTACCCAATAGCAGGTCTGATATAAGATAATCTCTACAATATAACAGCCCATTTCTATTTTTAATTATGTTATGTCTATTATAAACAAGTTCTCACAATAAAAAGGAAATAGTTTAAAACAACATTTCATTTATAACTCAATGATTATATTAAAAGAACTTACACAAAAACATTTTCAAATATTTATATCAAAAGGTTATTCATGTTAAAAACTTGTATTAAAAGATTGTTTGAGTTCATGCCTCATACAAATTTGCAAGGGTCTTTTTAGGCACAAGCATTTTGTCCACCAAGCGTTATAGCAAGCTCCATCTTGAGAGTGCCTGCTTTATGTCAAGGCATGTCGAAAAAATTAAAAAAGAAATGGTTTTTAGTTATGTTGAATATAATTGTTATTTTTATTAAATATTGATTTTCAGGTTAATTCTTCTTTCAAAGTGGAATATAGAATGGCAAGAAATGGAGTGGAATGTGAACGGCTGCTTTTTGAATGGAGTAAGCAGGAATGTTATTCCATGGATAGAGTTGCTATGACTAAATCACTGCATATTGGTTCTAAATTTCTTATGCAGGTATTGTTTTTCAATAGAATTGAAATTTGTGTTTTCAATACCAATAGAGATAAAAGTAAGACAAATGCCTTAGTATTAGTTGGTCCTATATAACTTGAAAACAACCTTGATATAATATTCCATATATTTCTAAAAATATTGTAAAAGGAATTATTTAAATTGACGTAATTTATTATTTTAAAAAAGAAAAATCTTTCTATAATTCCTTTTGAAAACTTTTTAGTTATCTATTTTAATGTAAAGCTGTGAACAATTTTTTTTAAAAATTAGTATAAGAACAAGAACAGTTTTATTCTAAATTAAGATCTTGCTCTGTTTAAGCAGTTTTAAATAATTCAAATCCTATACATACTATACATACGTCCTATACTGATGGCTATACATACAATTATACAACCAATTTCCTTGTTGTATATCATAACTTATGTTTTGGTTGATTCAACCCTTTGAATGCATGCCAGAAAGTCAACACTTGTTTTGTGATGAGTCATGAATGGTAGTAGTATTGTAACAAGCCTCTAAAGTTGTCTCAGTAGCTGCTCCAAAATTCTGAAGAGTCTATCTTGATTTTTAATTTTTGATTTTATTCTTGTTTCGTTACATATAATTTTTCGAATTTGTTTCTTTTGAAAATTATTTTTCATTTGAAGTTTCCAGGTAGACTTGCAGATCAGTATGCTGCTTTAACCAAAGATGCAGAAAACCTTGTTAACATGTTTTGGGAGGAGGCCCAAGGAAACATTGAAAACATGTTACAAAATGATGTCCAATCATACACAGTTGCAGATGTCAGCAGAGCAGAAGGAGTTCTACTTCAGCTAAAAGATGCTGTTAAAAATGAGGACCATGACAAAATATTTGTTTTGAGTAGGGAGTTCTATCAGATCATAAAGCATAATCAGGAAGATGTTATTAACAACATGAAAGAAATTGCCAAAAAGACTGATTTGTGTCAGGTAAAACCCATCTCTTTAAAGTTTTTAAAGTTTTTTTTGACTCAGGATTTAAAGAATGGATTTCCAATAAACTAACTTTGTCAGTTTATCTGTCCATAATTTTTTTAAATCCTTTGCAAGAAGTTAGGTATCCTTAGATAATTAGTAATCAAGACAATTATAATTTGAAGAAATAACATTGAAGTTGTATGCATGTATTTTGGCAGTTAATAGTTCATGACTGATGCAATCAAATACTTTAAATCAGTCTATTAAAGGTTAAGGCATATTCCATAAAGTTTTATTCAATTAAAAAGATAGTAGTAGCAGGTAGAGGAATTAACTTACAGTTTATTTCATTTATAACCTAAAGAACTTCTAACATGAAGATGAAAATGGTCTCTCTTAAAGCTACATGATGATTATGAGCATTTAAACATTATGAACAGGTAGCTCATAGAGTGATAGCACTAAAAATTCATTGTTGTGGGTTTAATAACCACATGGTTAGAAATTTAATTTCGAGTAAAGGTCCTTATATATCTACTGTGAGTTGTTAGTTGTTTTATATTAGTGTAGGAGCAGCTTTACTACATCGTATTGTAATTGTGCCTGTTTGCTGTATAATTACTAGCTAACATATGATAACTTCATAGTCCTATCCACTGATAGTTTTGCAGGATTGAAATGATATTTATTTGAATTTTTTTTTTTATGTTTTTTTTTATTTCAGCTGCTAAGAGACATGCTTGCTATAGGAGAATCAACAAATTGGAATAAAAAAAGTTCAGCTGCATCCAAATATAAAGCACTCAGTTGCAGTATCAACAAATTAGCTGCTTCAAAGTTTGAAAGCGTTTTAAGAGAAATAAAGAAAGCCAATAATGTGTAAGTAGATTGAATCTGTGAATTATGAAAAATTATATACATTGAGTTCTTCACTCCCACGAGAGGAGTGTTTAATTCATGAATAAGGACCAGTTTCTATGTAGAATTACTTCTATACTGCTATATAAGTCTAATTAGATTTTTTTCCATGACAGGTGACTTTTTTCTTTTTTCATAGATACAAACATTTGCTTACCTGTACACTAGTCATTTTAAATCCTCCATTAAGTTTTGTTTAACCAGCTAAATTGCTGACAACTAAAACAATTAAATGCTTTACTTTATCATTTTTAGTGACAGTAACATTAAAGTTCTCAATATCTTTGAAGTTAATCGGTTTTCAGAAAAAGCACTTGGCGTTACGAAAACTGGACCATTCTTTCATGCTTCTTCGGTAAGTTTTGCAATTGATGAATTATTCTATGATTACTGATCTGTGAATGTTATCTAAATATCTATATATTTTAGCCTGAAAATTTTGTTGGAATCCTGTCCAGGTGCGTAAATAGTATTTATGTAATAACATCTAAATATATATCTGTAAGCATGTCTATAGTTTTGGTCCATTGATATTTTGTATAGGGTATTTTCGAGTTACGAAGAAAGTGATGGAGTCTTTAACATTCTTAATCTTCAATTCATTTTTAATTCATTTTTTGCTGTGGCTATATAATTGCTTTGGTGTTTACAAATTTTTTTTTATTCTAGCAGTAGTTTGTTTTTTGAATAAAGACACAGTATAAGAATTTAAAACTATACTACATTTTTAGAGGTTTGCTTCTTCCGAAAATTGTTGTTGAAAGTCATGGTGGTACAAGAAGAGACTGTGGAATGCTTGGGAATGGAATATACTTTGCATCATATCCAAAGTTAGTAATATTTAATGTGATGCCTATTCCATTACAGTATAACATCATTTTGTTTATGAATCATTGAATAATGCTCCAGTTTGAATTTTTTTTTGATTGGTAAAAAAAGAAAATCTTGTAAAGGCTGTTGTATAAGTTTTGTTTCTTGTGTAGACTACTAAATTTTGACACCCAAAAGAAATATTTACCTCTTAAAGACTCCTTTGACATGACTGTTAAGAAGCCTTATACTTCAGTACTGTATCTTTTACACGGTATATGTTGTGTATAAAGTTAACAGAACAGTTTAATCAATTCATCCACCCTTTTTGGTTGATATTTTTAGCACCTGTATCAAGTATTCGAAATTTTCAAAACGAAGCAGTTCAAGGTTTATGCTTATGTGTCAACTAGATCTTGGGAAAAATAAAGTATAAAATGAAATTGCTTTAATTTTTATGCTACAGTTTTATTATGAATTTTATATATTAAGGTTATACAAGACTAGATGATCTATCAAATAGTTAATTAGTTTCCCAGTAGGTAATTTCTATGTAAGACATATTTACCATCAAATTTGCCTTCAATGAATATGTCTTGTTGGGAGCTTTTTCTAGAAAAAAAGCTTAGACATACTCAAGGTAAGCAAGCTGATATACAAATATACAAAACTTGAATTTTTAGAAGACTGTAGAAGATCAGTCTTGAACATCAGAGTAAATTTATTAAGGAGTAAATATTATTAAAACCTTTATAATATAAAAATTTTTCAGACAAGAATACTTGCTCGCTACTATATTGAATTTAGTTTCTAAAAGTGTTCACGATTGTATTATTGTTTTAACTGTTCTTTATTTTATTTCATTTGTTTTTAGGAATACTATTCATTTGCTAAGCATTTAGATGGCCCTCCAACTAGTTATAACAGTACTCATGGGGTCAAAGACACAGATAAAAATCCTTCAGATTTTAAGGTGAGATCCAATGATACCCAAAAGGAAATGAACTAGATTTTATATTAAAGTATTATAGGTAACTTTCTTTCTAAAAACCTACTTTAAAGTTGATTTATTTTTGGCTTTAAACAGTAGATAAAACAATTTTTATAACTCGTAAAAGCATGTGGCAGAACTTTTCTAAATAGATTTTATCTGTTGTTAACGGAAGCTCCCATTTTTTGTATAGGATGACGAATATTGCGTCTATGAACTATCACGACAACAAATTACGTAGGAATATGCATTCAGTTTTATTTTTCATTTTTTAATAAACTTTTTTTCATGTATGTTTATGGATTTTTATCTCTTGATTGTTCGTTCTTCAGATATCTTAATTTAAAGTTTCATAGTTGGAAAATACGGAAATTTCAATTGATGATTTTCGAGTATATTTTCAAGGTTAATGAATGAATTGAATGGATACAAAAATGTTCCAAGTTCTCCTAATCCCTTTAACATGATCTAGATTCAGCTTTCTATTGTATTGTTTTGATAAATATTTGGACTTAAAACTATGCTCGAGATTTTAAAGTAGTTAGTAGTAGTAATTATAGTAATAGTAGTAAACTAGTAATATTTACCAAGCAGGTAAAATGGATCTAGTTATAAAGTATGAATTAAGTGTCTTTGACTTTTAGACATATAGTTGAATTTATCGACATCAGTGAAGATAAAGAGAATTGCAACAACTATGGTGTTGATGATAGTAATGAAGTTGTTTCTGAAGATGAAGGCATAGTCACAGACTATTCATCTGAGTCAGGTACTATTTTCATTTTAACTTTAAATCAAAAAGAAGTTACAAGAAAATGAGAGATTTCTGATAGCTATTTATAACCAATTACCATATTGTTATTTCCACTTTACTAATTAAGATTCAAAACTTGAGTGGTTTGGATCCTATGTGGTTTTAAGAGTAACTTGTGCAATGATTCTTTCTTTTCATTAAATGAATGATTTCAAAATTGTTTCCTCTCTGTTT
>JAUELD010036606.1:0-13832 GCA_031471615.1 Aglantha digitale
ATAAGTTACTACTAGAATATATTTCAAACACGTCTGACCAATAAGTTACTACTAGAATATATTTCAAATAAGTCTGAAAAATAAGTTACTTCTAGAATATATTTCAGTTAAGTTGCCGTAACAATACATAAATCATTTTAACAAAAATTTGAATTAGCCAATCAGCTGTTGCATATAAAAAAAAGAAGAAACGTTCTTACTTTTCAAGAATTCCATTTTCCTCTTAAAAACGATCTCACATTCGTTAAATTTATTATTTTTTTTTTCAATTCTGAGGACAATAGTTCAATTTAAAAAATAATTTAGTTAATTGTGTTTAGCTATATAAGATATAGGCACCAATTTAACACTCAACAAACAGAAAAAGTTATCATAAGACATTTCTGTAATCGTTCTCAGCATTCTATCGATTTTTTTTCCTTTTAGCACTTCAAAGCTAGCTGATTCGCTATCCAACCCACTATCAGTTACAATAGGCTTCTAGATATCATTTCTAACATTAAATAGCAGTATTTTCTTGTTAATCATATTAAACTAAACTGTATCATACAACTGAGAAATTACATTTCCAACAAATGTAGGTGTAATGGTTTTCCTACTGTTTCGAAAACGAGGTTGCGCTTGCGCATATCCTTACGCTATAAAAGTATAAAAATGAACTTTCTTCATTCTCGGTTGCTATTTCATTAAGAGTTCAATTAAGCTTTACTTGATTGATATGTCTGTCTTAATGGATACAGTAATAAGAATATGTTTTTTATTATTAACAATGTCAACAATTAAATAAACATGGAACGAATCAACAAGAAGCATTCAATTAAACCAAAAGTGTTCAAAATACGATAAACTGTGGGATAGAAAAAAAGAAAAGAAAAATAATCTAGACTTAAGAAAGAAACCTTGTAATTCTAATAAAACTCTGATTTCAGATAAGTAATCCTTGTGACGTAATTCATTTTTTGAATAATTTTATGGCACAGAATTTAATACGTCTCTTTTCGCACTTTTAAACATTGACCAATCAGAGAGCAGTTTTTGTCAATCGTGAAACTTAGTGATTTTTTCACTTGACGAACGAAGACAAGTTATTTTTGTTTCAAAGTAATGTTAACTATAGCAATAAATATTAACCAAGTCTCCATCTTTTTAATCACTTGTTCTTCGATAGAATAGATTCACTTACCAACTCTGCAAAGTATACATTTAATTCTTCTTGGTGCATGTATCATACATCACTCATTTTTTTATCTAAGTATCTACATATGTATGATCTTTCGTATTTTATTCCTTTTTCTCCTTATTCTAAGAGCCCAAAAGGATATGACTATATTTTCGTCTGAATTTGTCATATAATAGAGACTCTTTACAGATATATTAAGTGGATATTTACCATCTTAAATTGTTGACACCTTTTTCTTTTTCTGCTTTAGACATTTTTAATAACTTATATCTAAAATACTCCGAAAAAATAAAAAGCTCAAGTCTACAAGCATTTTAAAAACTTTTTCACTTAACTTCTGGATAAGGTCATGGAGGTTTAAATATCCATCAGGCTATTAGTATGAACAAAATTTAACCCTGATTATGGTAAAATATTGTGCTTACAGTACCCAAACAACTTTTGCACAAGTTAAAAGACTTATTGTATTTACAATATAGAATATACCGCTAATTCAAATGGTAAAAAAAATACCTAATATTTTTATACCAAAGGTCATTAGTGGATACACAAAACTATAGTAAGCGTAATTTTCCGTAAACTTCCTTCTTCCACCAATATAGTCTGAAAACCATCATATTCAGAAAAATCATAATTATAATTCTATCAAAAGGTAACCCTAACATCAAAAATTACCAATTCACCAATTACAATTTTAGCCAGTGAAAACTTTCAAATTTATTCGCCTGAGAGTAAATTGCAGAAGCAAGCGTTTGCTTCTTTTTTTTGTCCAATAAAAGTTATTTAAATACTTGATTTAAGTAAAACACTATGTAGATTTTATGTTTTTATGATGTATCTATTTATCAACATATCTAATCTTCTGTAACAATCTACGTTTCTTTTCTACGAACAGACGAAGTGTAGTGTAATTTTTAGTCTTTTGCTATATTTAACCGGAAAAGGATTAGGGTTAGGGTTCAATGTACATGATGGAATACTTGTGTATTTCGGTCCTATAAAAAAATAAAACTTAATTACAGAACTGAATGTTTACAAATTTTAAATGTAGTATTTTGACAGCATATGCTACGATTTATATTTAACAAAATCGTATTTCATGTAACAGATTGAACATATGCATTATATGATGTTTGATTAGCGAGGATGAATATCTTAATTTATTGTATGTACATCATTAAGCCTATTGATGACAGCTAGAAATTTGACAGTTTTCCATGTCGTTATTAGCAGCTGAGGATTATTTGTTGGATGAAGATGTTATTGCATGCTCCATTTTAGTTGCATCTTAATTGGGACTTTTATGGTATGCGTGTTTATTGGTTGTGTAAAAAATATCAATTCAAGCATTGATTGTCTTTTCTGGTAACTCATTTACGTCATGCAAGATGTTATTGGCTCCGAAAACCTTGGTCCCTGTTTGGATTAGCATATTTGTCAACAAGCCACAGAAAAATGATGAAAAGTTGGGCAATTGATATATAAATCATAAATAATTACTATAAATATCAATACTAACATTGTTTTCCTTCTAAAATAGATTATCATAATTGCTTATACGAACGATCTGCAGGCCTGTCTATTTGTTGAAAAAAGGTTGCTTTTGTGTTATAAAGTGATTTTATGTCTTATCATTAACAAAGATTCGTCACGTCGACAAGTAAGTTTTTTTAAAAACTACCTAATAAAAACAAGAAAAGAAATTCAGACTAAAAAGGAAAAAAAAGAAGACACTATAAAAGTTGTTTTTGTTCGAGCTGTTTTTGAGCTTTCGGAAAGTAATAAATTGTTCTATAATGAAGCCAATAAAATATTAATTGATCTTTTGCAAGTCTTGGTCTCGGCCATCAGTTGTTCTATGGCCTGTTTCTTTAAAAACATTAGGCATCGAGATGGTACATAATACTTCAAATATTTTTTTTAAAATTTTTGTATGAAACTTTTTTTATGAGAGGTTAGAACTAGAGGTAAAAACTAATTTTCAAACAAAAATAAATAAAATTTAGCAAATAATCCAGCAAATTTGCCTCGTTTTTCCCAATTACAACAATTACTTCTCAATAAGTAACAAAGGAATGAAACCATTATCAAATCATAAAAAAAAATTTCCCCCATATTTTTTTAACGAGACTCATAATTTAGTAAAAGTAACAGTTAAAAACTTATTTTATTAAAAAAATACTTGATTATTAACTTATAAATGGCTGAATTCCTAGTTATTAATGCCAGAAAAAATCTGTGGAAAATTTCAGGTAAAATGCTTTCGTAAAACTTAAGTTATGAGGTTTAAAATCTCTAAAAAAAGAAAGTCAGAAATTTCTTATAAAGGACAATTATGAAATAACTTAAAATTTATCTATAAGCTCCTGGCTCATAAGCAGGTAATTGACCCAGAACTGCCTTCATGTTTTTCTTAACATTCAGGATTGACCTGCCAGTCAAAAAATTCTCGTGAGTTCTCCTGGTGGCTACGAATATTGTCAAGAATTTCGGATTCAGTTCACCAATTGTTCGTTTGTCAAGACCGAAACATTTAACAACCAATCTTACTAACGTGCAACCAAAGAGATAATCGACAGTATCACAACGAAACAAGCAATGCAGCAGCAGGAGCAGTTCAACGAGGAGTTGCCTATTTTATATTCACAGGAGATGGGCATCAATTTATCGAACATATTCCCTCGGTATCATCAACGAAGATCTCAAACTTTGTTAGGCACTTCACGCCAGACGTTATCATTCAAAATGACGAATATCTAAAATACGATAAACGATACATTCAGGACTTCGAGTGCGAACTATGCATCTCGCGAACTATTCATCAGATCGATGGTATCTTCACCCCGACAATAGATTACAGCTGGGACAAACAGTGGTTGACAAGTCAGACTTTATCTTCAGAAACACCAAAACCAGAAAACGCACTGCCAGTGGTTTTTCCATCAGATGGCTTCAGACAATAGCGCCCACTGAAACAAAAAGTTGTGCAGTGAGAGAATCAATGCTTAAGAAAAGCAAGCTGGCCCTAGCAGGGGCTATATGCTTTGTGATACACCAAGATAAATCTAAAAAACCATCAAATTAGTTAAACTTTTACGAGTACATAGAGGAAAATCAAATTTACAACCAAGAGAAATATGACCATCTATGTAACGATCCTGTACTTCGTAAATTGGAATCTATCGTACCAGTTGGACAACTTAAGCTCATCAAGCAGTCAGCGATAAACAGGATTCGAGTCAGTTTCGAAGGACACTCATTTGATCAGGTTATAAACAACGTCGACTGGCAAGTGGCTGTAAGTAATAGCTGATAATAACGGGTAGACCTGAAACCTGACCTGAAACGGATGACCCTGAAAGACTCGAAACACACCCCCTTGTCATGTTAGGAGGCAGCAATATGGGTAAGTCCTTTTTTCCAATTTCCTGACATCTATATATCACAGCTGACATCTATGTATTAGTCATCCCATAATCTAAATTGTTGAGCAATTTTTGGCTCCAGGACCTTCCTACGAAATCGGTATCTGTCTGCGAAGAATTCGCTATCCAAACGCAGACGTATGCCAGAAATTGAAGGGAGTTCTCATCTTATGGTGGAAATGAAATATGGTGGCAGCACATTTATTGAATGTCATCTGATTCTCATAACGGCAATTGCAGTGACATATTCAGTTTGGCGAAGCAATTCCTAATCATTGTCTTATACTTAACTTTAACAAACATTTAACTAATGTCGTTAATAGAAAGATGGTGGCAAAGATGAACACTTGTAAGTCAGACATTCTCCGATATCTCTATCAGGACTGCCAGCTGTGGGCTATACTTCCAAAGTGAGTCGGGTTTTGAGGAGGAGTATGCCCATTTTCTGGTAAAACGAATGTAAAAATAATTAATTAGTTCTAAATATATTTATTAACCTTAACAGTTATTACTTATGTAGGATTTTGATTCCCATGATAAGTAGCCTCCAATATAGACATGTTTCTAAAAGAAGTATAGTCAGTGTCATCTCCAGATGCATTGTTACAATAAGTGTTAGTAACCAATAAGGAATAGTAGCTTCAACATCAACACTTTTATAGCTGTAGTCCAAGTCTTTAGCAATCTTTCTTGATATAGCAGCAGGTATATTATGTTGACGACCGTCGACTTCTAGCGTACAAACTCCATTAACAGAGATTACTTGATCACCGTAGAACTTAGGCTCCAATAAACAACTCTCACATGATTATTTTCAAAATAGTGGTGATTAACAGGATTAGTGAAATTGAAATTGATCCCAGCTGAACCATTTAGTATACTGAGCCATTTTTCTATGCTTCGCCTTGTAGATGAACTGATATTTGAGCTGGTTTAAGGCCGACAAAGTTAAAACCATTGGATACTTTTTGGTTGCTCTTTTGGTAAAACATGACTTATATCTCATATCTTCACATAAGTCCCTTTTTTTGAAAGTACGACTTTCAGTTTTTTAACTTCTTCTTTCATAATTGGAAGTTGTAAAAGTGGAGCAGCAATATCTGGGTAGTCAGTTTTATTTTTTCTTATACCAGATGAAAAATGTTCACAAAACTAACGTCATCTGTTTTAAGTAAATGTATATATTTAGCTTGTAATTCGGCGTGACTGTCAGTAGTTATTTTGAGTTTAGAGCCATTCGTAGTTTTCGATCAAAAATTATTAAAACACAACGCTGTACTACAAAGCCAGTTTACCATTATGTCAAATTTTGACTATTTCTTTAATGTTCCCAATAAAATATAATTGTTATTTCAATCTTTTTACAAAGAAAATTTTAGAAACAAAATATGTCTTCCCCTTGTTTAATCACACTTGATTACACTTTACACATCATTTTATAAAAAACATAATCAATTCAGCGGTATTTTTTTATGAATAACAAAGGCAATAATAATAACAAAAATAACTAGAAAAATAACCTATTTCGAAAGGAAAAAATATATAATTAAAAAAAAGAATATCGGTGATACGTACAAGCTAGCAACATTAGATGGAAAAGATGTTGCGAATTTGTTTAAATTAAAGTTTTTTCGTCATGCTATAGGTTTGGAAATGTGTGCTGTTTTTTCTACCTATTTTGACTAAGTGGCCTGATAAACCTTCTATTGGATTTTATCTTCCATAATGCTATTATCAACATATCAACTTATAAAATCATTTGTAATTAATCATGTATATAAGTGAAACAATTATTGATTTTAGATTCAATGGCGCTTTTTGTAAAACTAACTTTTTTAAACTTTCAAACAATAATTGCTCTTTTTCTCGCTCACACACATACACACCCTTATAATAATTGTTTTCTTCATTTTATTTAAGGAAAAAGATATCATGCTGTTTGGTCTTTTATTGAATGAAGCTTATTCCCCTTTTTTAGAAGAAAACATTGTTTATACGTATGGTATATTTATTTTACTAATTATTTTATCAATTTTTATTAAATAGTTTAACAATTCTTTTAGATGATATTAAATTACATTAAGTTAGCTCAACAAAATTAACTTTAAACAGTTTTTCATATAAATATACTAGTTAATTGTTTTTTATCAATAAATTGTTGTTGCCATTCAAATATTAGTAATTTAATTTTCAAAAAAATAATATGCAAGGTACTTCTTTCAGGTAACTACCATTTGAAAAACATATTTTTTATGAAATGAAACCAAAATGACAACAAGGAATCACAAAGAACACTGCACAAAAGAGGTCGAAATCCGTTAGTAAACGTTTACGCATATATAGGCATATGGACTGTATACGCGAGAATGCGGAATGCATATCCATTTAGTATGCGTGAATATGCTTTGCGCATCAGGACATTTTATGTGCATGCGTATGCGTACGTCCGCATTCGTTGCGTATGATGAACGGATAACGTCGCATACTAAAGCATTTTTTAGATAGGAAATACGAATAGGCACGCATACTGCATGCATATATAAGCATTTGCTATGATTTTATAGTATGCACCGTACGCATATCCCTGCATATAAGAGTATTCCTATTTAGTTATAGACGTATACTGCATGCATACTGAAGTATTTTATATGATTAGATAGTATGCACAGTACGCATATCCCTGCATATGAGAATCCCTTCTAAGTTGTAAACGCATACTGCATGCATATTTAAGAATTTCCTACGATTCGATTATATGCTCCTTACGCATATGAGAGCATTTCATTTTAAATATTACATGGATATTTAATTGTTTTGTTTGGATTATTCTTATGCACAATACTCATGCCAACTGGTTATAAAAATTATGGAAGCATAATACATTAACTTTCAAGCATCTATTTAAGCTTTGTGTTTGTTATCTACAGAAAACAGAACTTTATTATACGGAACAATAATATTTGGTAACGAACCTAAAAAGCTAGGTGAAAAAAACCTTTTTTTATATGCAATATTGATTATTACTTTTGAATCGGACTGCATTAATACAAACAATATATTTTTACATTTACAAGGATAAATCTTAAAACAAAAACTTAACCATAAATATTTACATATAAAATACATTGCTTTCTACTTTCATATATATATATATATATATATATATCTATTTAAAAGACGGTAAATTTGTACATACACTAAGTAAATGCGTTAATTGGGTCAGATTTACTTTATTAGTTTAGTAATTTGAAAATTTAGATTAAGAAGATTACAATAATAAAGCTAAAGCATCTTTTGAGTTGTTCCATATTTGTCAAATATCTGGTTACTGATACGAAATCACGACTTGAAACCGTTATACACCTATTTATTGTAAGCATACGTCATTATGGATTTTCAGCACAAAATTTTATGTATTTTATATCATGTTAACAAAATTACGTCAAATCTCTTATAACAATTTTTTAACCCCCTTAATAGGTACCAGTCTTTTTACCCCTTAAATATTTATTTTTTAATTCTTATTACTTTTTTTCTAGTGATTGAAAAACAATGAAGTTTAGTCCTGTTTTTCAACGAGGGACCCAAATTTTGTTTGTTTTTAAATTAACTATATAAAGTTCCGAATGGCGGATTCCTGAAGGTAAATAGGTGTATTGAAATATTAACATATAGCAAAAAAAGGTAAACGACAATAAAAGTGAAATACCTCAAAACAATCTATTTATTCAAAACTTTACTTTATTGCGTTTTTTTTTACTAAAAATTCATTTAAGTGCTCGAGTTCTCCACAAAAGTTCTTCCAGAAAAAAAGGGGAAGAGGCAAAATATAAAAATGGAGAAAAGCGAATCTACTCTATAATAAATTCGCTAGGAACACGCACCGAAGGTCCCCGTTCACTTGGTGGTCCATAGCGAATGTTTGACGCATTCCGTTTCTCGTCCAACGCTTGGATGAAGTTACCCTTCTCTCCATACGATCGTGCGATGGATTGTAATATCTCCCTCCGTATCCACGCCACTCATCATTTACGGCGTTATCTTCTCCCATGCTGCTTTTGGTTCTGCAGCAACATGTTTCGAACGAGCTTTGTATAACTGAAATAAAAATTTAAATTCGAATATAAAAAGGAAAGAGTGAAATCTGAATTCTTTACACCCTTATCAGTATTTTGAAACTCTTGTTTTCATTTTATAGGCTCTTCTATATTAAGAATATCATACTTGAATTTCTCGGTTTAATGAAAATTTGAAACTTGAAAATGCTTCTAGTTGAAACAATGTCTTAAATATACAAGTAGTTATCATTATTGCGAGAAGAAAGTTATTCTTATTTTTGTAACTAAATTCGATGAGTTATTTGCTTCTTTGTCAGTGAGTGTGCGTGTTGGACAAGATATAGAACCAATCAATTCCGATTGTAAATTTTTTTTTTTTATTCTCTATTAAATTAACGGTGGGTAATTAATTCTACCAGCCCATTAAAAACGTTTTAACCACCCCAGAGACTAAACAACTTACAGTTTAACTGAACATTAAAGTATTTATTCAAATATTTATAGCCATATAAATGCTTAATCAACGTGCTTAATCAACGCCTCGAAACAGGCACAAACAACTAATCTCTAGTTTATAAAAATAAATTTTTATTATCAACTATCCATGAAAACTTCTTTGTCTGCTCAACACTCAACTTCACTTTGAATATTTTTTACGATAATTGCGCCGAAATCATTTTCATTGGTTTAAATTTAAAGAATAATAAAATTTTAAGGCGTTATTATAATAAAATAATAAAAATATATTCAATTTTATGGAATTTTTTTATTAAACATATTTTCAGATGTTAAATCAGAACATGCATAATTTTAAAAGATTATTTTGAATGATGTTAAATTATTATCAATTTGAATTTTTTCTGAAAAAATAAAGTATGTAATATAATATTTAAACCCCCTAAAATATGTTTGAAAATAACGAAAGAACATAAGAACAACATCGGTATAGAGTGGTTGTTACAACGTCGGATTTTCGTAGTTGAAATGACGACGCAAAATCAACGTTGAAACAACATCGGTTTTAGAGTGGTTATAACAACGTCACAAAAACAACGTTGTTACAACGTTGAATTTTCATAGTTGAAATGACGTCGGAAAATCAACGTTGAAACAACATCGGTTTTAGAGTGGTTATAACAACGTCATAAAACAACGTTGTTACAACGTCGAATTTTCATAGTTAAAACAACATGGGAAAAACAACGTTAAAATAACGTTTAGTTTCAAAAAGGTTGAAGCAACGTTGCTTAAACAACGTTGTATAAAAGTTGTCGGACGTTAATGTTTTAACACAAATAAATCAGTACGAAATGGGAAAAGTTAACCTAGCCTAACCTAGTTTAATGAAAAATCAAATATCGAAAGTTTCATTACTTTTTTATTTAGCGCAAAGGTTACCAATGCCACAGTTCATTAAATTCATATAGTATGCGGTTGAACTATACTCAACTAAACAAACTTAAAATATTATAATAACTATTTAAGAATTAACAACGCTGCGGGCGCTAGGCAGCAGTGGTGCGGGCTTTTCATTACTTAGAATACAGTAATATACGTATTATGCATTTCCATTAAATAAAATCGTGCAGTATGCGTATTACGCATTTCCATTAATTAGAATCCAGTACTATGCGTATTACGCATTTCCATTACATAGAATCCTGCAGAATGCGTATTCGCATTTGATAATAGAATCTGATAGTATGCGTATTACGCATTTCCGTTAGATGGAATACACTAGTATGCGTATTACGCATTTCCATTACATAGAATCCGATAGTATGCGTATTACGCATACAGCATATAAAATATGTGTGTTAGTATGCGCAAATCTATAACAACGCATTCCAAGAAAAATATACAAGTCCGTATAGTCTTGCATATGCTGAATATGCGTAATTACGCATATGTACGAATTCCGTGTATGTAGTTTTACGCAGTGATAAATGAAAAAAAACTTAAAGTATGAAAACTCGTTATAAACATTATTGCAAAGATAGTCGTAAAAGTAGTTAAGAAGCCCTTGAACTTATATGTACATAACTAATGCATACACTTGCACATAGCCAGAACTAATAATTGTTTTCTATATATTAATTATTTTCAGATAAATTAATCATCAAATATGTATAAAAAATTTACAAGCATATAATTTAAAACCAGACTGATTAAACGTTTACTACTCTACCTGCCTAATATCAGCTGACTGTTCAATATTCGACAAGTTTTGTATTTTTTAAACAATCCTGATTAACGTGTACACAAAAGGCGTTGATCTCAGTAAATTAGAAATAATGCTTTTGTGTCAAAACATACTGCCACAAGATTTTCCAAGATTTCAAGACTTATTTTCTGAGTTTATAATATATGTTTTAGTACTTTTAAATTAACCACACTAAATGTCAAGTTGTTTTGTTTAGAATTTAAATGTGATTTAGTATGTATGTATGTATTTGTAAATTGAACCAAATGTGGAACATGGAAATCTTTACATTTACCTTAATAAATAACAACACTGTTTTATGTAGAAATAAAATACGATGGCGATAAATAAAGGTCCCAAATTACCAATTTGACTAAAGATACTCATTTTGACTGATTAATAGATTTTCTATTAATGCTCATTGCTACGAAATTAATTTTAGTATTTCTGAATTACTTTCTTTGTTATTTGTTATTTCATTCTCGTTTAAAGAATGTTATGTACTGGAAAAGGAAATACTGCATTCCTTTTCTTACGATAAAGTTAAACAGTATCGTGAAAAATAGCTGAAACACTTATTAAAGAAATATTGTTCAACTTGATTCCGTACAACATTTTCTAGTTATTTTTGTGAAATGAAAAAGAGGGGTGGTATTTTTGATTTACATTTTCAAATCTAGGACACTTTCTGGTTTTCTAAAATGTAAGTTTTCTAAATGTAAAAAGTAACTAAAATTACTTTAAGGAAAATTTGTATATAAGGTATTTTCACCATGAATAAAACTCTCTTACATAAAAGCGACTGCAAGATGAGTTAGGCAGGCGAAGGCTATCTTACTAGAAAATAGTTGATGCAGCGCTTCAGAAGATAAGTGACCATTATTAACTCAAAATAAAAAAGTTTTTTGGAAAAGTTGATTGAACAGTTGATTCCCAAGCAAAACCTGAAAAGTCAGAAGCAGCTTTCAGGTATAGCCTATATCGAACAAACTGTCTTGGTCATTTCTAAAGGAAGAATATTTGCATATATAAATAAAAAAGTCCTTTAATTCGAAAAGTTGTGCAAATTATATCTTTTTATCTCAACTGAATATATCTCAGTATTTAAATTTACAGGTATAAGCTATTCAGAAATTCTTAGTGAAATAAAACTATTTTAGTGATTTTTCAATATATATGAATTTTGTTTTTTCTGTTGTTTTTCTTTAGTCCGTTGAAAACCCCATAACTACATACATTCAAGTTGAAATTTAATAACAACACAGACCAAATGACAGCTACAAACATAATAAGGAGTTTAATTACTAACAATAACTCAATAGAAAAAGTAAATAAGTTGAAGGTTAAGGTCTTTATATTTTGATTATCTGCGTGGAATATCTTTGATAGAACAGCAATGCACTTTCATAGTCATTTCATCCAAAAATACTTGTACTACCAAAGTCACATCACTCAGCTAGCCTCCTTTGGTGCTTTTGATTCTTGGTACAGTTATGACAGAGTAGGTAGATTATCCAATAATCAGCTAATGGCTTTTATTCGCTGCCCTCCTGCAACCCCCAGGTATTATATTTGTGATAGCTAAATATTTTATTATTAGGATTTTATTCCCTGTGCTCCTACAACACCCAGGTATTATATTTGTATAGCTAAATATTTTATTATTAGGATTTTATTCCCTGTGCTCCTGTAACACCCAGGTGTTATATTTGTGATAGCTAAATATTTTATTATTAAGATTTTATTCCCTGTGCTCCTACAACACCCAGGCGTTATATTTGTGATAGCTAAATATTTTATTATTAGGATTTTATTCCCTGTGCTCCTACAACACCCAGGTGTTATATTTGTGATAGCTAAATATTTTATTATTAGGATTTTATTCCCTGTGCTCCTACAACACCCATGTATTATATTTGTGATAGCTAAATATTTTATTATTAGGATTTTATTCCCTGTGCTCCTACAACTCCCATGTATTATATTTGTGATAGCTAAATATTTTATTATTAGGATTTTATTCCCTGTGCTCCTACAACACCCAGGTAATAGCTAGGTCGTCCTTTTCTTCAGTACAGAACAATCACCAATATTCCAACTACCATCACAATTTGGAGAAATTATAACACAAGAGCTCAATGCACATACTCATTATGCAGATAGTCGGTATTGAATACATTGTATGAGCTCACGCCAGCATAAAAGGCTTGTAAAATAGGTGTTGCCATTCTTAATTCAAAATTGGCGGCGACCAAAAGCAAATAGTTGATGTAACTTGTTTTTAATTATAATAATACTACAAATAATTCATTAGATCTCCCTAGATTTCAGAATGAATGGGATTATATACTTTTTTGTTATAAATAATTCAAATCTATATTGACAGATATTGATTTTATTAGGTTAATATTTTAAGGTTATTATGATACTTCTTTATCACATGATTAAATTACACTCACATGAGGTCATTTCGGGATTTTTATAATATTTAAAAAAAAATAGTAATATTTCTAGTAGGATTTTTACATATAACAAGAATTTTTTCACTTTGCTAACGATTAACTTTTTTTATAACCTCACCGTATGTCATTGTTATCAAAAACATATAGGATACAAGTACAAGTTCAAAAGTTTTTTTGGACAAGTAACGCAAGTACTTTTCCCACCGTAATACAAATTTTTAACCCAGCAAAAACTACACGATGTCACGTTTAAATGTGGGGTAATGTGATAAAACAGTGGGACAATGTGGTAACTCAGTGGAATAATGTGATAACACAGTAAGATAATGTGATAGATAACACAGTGGGATGATGTGATAACACAGTTGGATAAAGTGATAACACAATGGGACAGTGTGATAACACAGTAGCATAATGTGATAACACCGTGTGATAATGTGATTACACAGTTGCATATACTGATAACACAGTGGCATAATGTGATAACACAGTGGGATCATAAGA
>JAUELD010036717.1:3694-13827 GCA_031471615.1 Aglantha digitale
GATTTTTTGTATGCTTTTAAGGTCTTTTCTTTAACTTTCAACTTACTCATTCAATAGTCGTTTTCTCTCAATTCTCTCAAATTCTCTCGAGTGTTGTACCGATGCTTCTATTGAGAAACATTTTAAAAAAATTATTTCAAAACTTGTATTCCATGACAATATATCCACACTTGTTATCTACACTTGAATCCAATGACAACGTATAGCTACACCTGTGTTCCGTAACGACATTTCCTATGGAACCATTGGTAATTCTGCATTCGGTATAAATTGTGATAGGCGTGGATGCACATGTATAGTAGTAATTAGTAATTGTTGTTTTTAGGTTCATAATCAACGTTCCTCAGCCTGTTGATTTTTACTGCAGTTCTATTGTAAGTTCATTTATAGTGTTTACAGAAGGATTTGCTTTTCTCAGGCAAAAATCAGTCTCATAGAATGACAGCATGGATATTGAATCTTTCATGTTTGATTGCTTTGAAACACCACCTTATGTTCCAACCTTCTTAATATCTGGTCGGAGTTTGGAGAATGCCCTAGGTTCTGTAATGATTTTTTCTGTCTGTCTATTTTATTTTCAGGACCGGTATTTATTTTCTAAATATACATAGAAGCCTAACCCAAACCATTACCCTTTTCCGGTCATGAAAATAGAAACGACAGCGAATAGTAGTAGACAGAAGATATCACCACAGTTCCTTAAGCTTAGATTTTTTTTACCCCCATTATCATGTATCAATGACGACGAAGTTTTTTCTTTTCTTTTAGCCGTATTCTGGTCCGCAGATTAAATCTTGATAATATCAGTGCTATAACAGCATTTCGAATGGGTGTTTGCTAGTTGAAATAGATTTAATTCTGCAATAATTTACAAAGCGTGAAATCGTGAATTTTTATTTTGTAGAATACGAATTATATGAGCAGTAGATAAACACGTAGTAGTTAGTAGCTACGAATATATTTTATATGTTCCTTCACTTGATTTTTTTATAAAAAAAATCTATTTAATTATTCCTTGGTTCATTTAATTTCAAATAGACATTTTCATTAATATCTGCGAAGGAGAGAACTGTGTAAACGAGGCGAAACATTGCATATTGAGTATAATTAGCTGTTCAGTGTAGAACAATGAATAAATACCATTAACCTTTATCACCCACATTGGTTATATCACAAGCTTTGTCTCATTAAAACATTATGAATGATTAATAAAAAGGTCTATTAAAAAACAATACCTTTTCTCCCGTAAAAATAAGGTATGGAAAACAAGTACCATGTTACCTAACTTAAGTTAGCTTACTTAACTTTGATTATACGTAATTACCTAGCCATTAGAACTACTTTAAACTTCATTGCTCTTTGAGAGCCTGTAATCTAATAATCATATCTGTAGAAATGATTTCTTTATTGCAAGGCATATCTTGGTTACCATCAAAGTAATAGAATAAGTCACGATTTTGCACTTTCATTGTTATCCAACTAGATTTCTTAGCTATTTCCGATGGATAACCATACATCAGCTATCTCTGCTCGTTTATAATATAACGTATTTCAATAAGCTTGAAGAGTGCAGTAAGCCAACGAAATATTTTTGAAGAAATTATTGTTTTTATTGAGTTGCCTTCACACTAAAAACAAGATAATATGAGCTCTTTGAAAATAATCCTAGAGTTTTTGATACAAACTCTTGATAATAATAATTTTGATACTAAAGTAAGTCCTTCTAACATCGTTGAAAACATTGTGAAGATCAAAATCAAAGTTAGTTCTTACGTATATGCGGCGTGTTCGTGTCACCAAACCATAATTGATGGTCGCCCTCTTGATGTTTCAAAATCTCAGGTGTCACCAGTTTTGTTAGATGTTTATAAGGTTTATGTTAATAGTCGCTATCGTCGACTCTAAAAGAATATTGTATTCACATTTGTTTTTAAAAAAGAATCATGTCACATGAATAATTTAGACGTTTCTCTATAACCACATGTTCATTGAATATCCCGTTTTCAATTGATAATAATTAAAAAGTAACCTCTCCTGGTCATATGATCGTATAGTCGGATGCTTTTATCAGGGTTAAGTCACAAAGGAAATCTTCTCTGTATTTATTTTAAACAAAAATTCAAAACATGTATAGGTGTACAATTTGAAAGTAAAACCCATTGCTTTTGAGTTGTATGAAATCATCATGTAATATGCAAAGATGCTGAAATGAACAGGATACGATTAAGATATTAATCAAGGTATTCAATTCATTAATGACATCAATCATCGTTTCTTTGATTGTAAGTGGTTTGTTGCGTAGGCTGTGATCAATGGAACAATAGAAGTTGCTTTAAAATTATCTCTAGTTTTGCAGCCGAATGTTCTTTCGTACAGAGGTCCCATTGAACTTACCTTGAAAATGTAAGGATATTTATTCTATCCCATGTGTTTTAGTGGCATTGGATTTCCGGCAGCTTTGGACTGTCACAGTGCTGGGATACTATACTTCTTTAATTGTATATTAAAGTTAAAATATCATTAGGCGGTTGATATCTTATCTCGAATGAGATTAAATTATGCATATTTACAACCTGAAGTAGGTTTCGTATATTGTTGTTTCGGTTAGCATGTTTCCGATGACACCAAACCATGGACTGCAATTAGAAATTCTTTCTTCATCAAAGAAATGATAATACTTATCTTCCTATAGAGAGTTTTCGCCTCTTGAATATCTGAATATTTTCGCTACGAGTACCAAATAACTTGTTTTGTTTTTTTGAAAGGGATTTTAAAAGTTTTCGTATAATGAGATTTAATATTCATAATGGCGCCATTATATGTATATTATTTTTTTTTCAAAAGATTTAATGATGATAATGTTAATTTACAAAAACACAATCAGCAAAATAATCTTCTTGTAGATATTTCTCTAATAAAATAGTAGTGTTTTTGTTGTGCAATCACCCAAGAACTTATGCTCCCTGTGCATAAATTACTGAAAAATACTTGATATTTCAAGGTACGGGTATCCGTGTTAATATAATACTAATTGACTTAGGATGAATTAATACATCTCACTGAAGTAGATACATGTTTTTTTCAATTTTTGTTATATATGGTTATGAACTTATTATTTATTGTTAAATAATTCAAGAATTCACAAAGCCGACTATTTTCTTTAAATTTTCTTATTATTTGGCGGGAAATTAGTATTTATTTCCGCGATACAAATTTATCTACCTCATGGCTGTAAAAGTCACATGATATATAAACAATAACATTAGAAATCTAAAAATGGATTGGTTGCTTATATTTTCATGCGTTTTCATTGGTGTACAAAAAATAATATACGCTTGAAAGGAGCTAAGGAAAAACATTACAAAAAAACATTGAGCAGATGAAAAAATAAAAATCATAAAAACCAAAGACAGAAACTAGTTACCCATCAGATTAAAAAATATACCTAACGTATATTTACTTATAAATTTTGCTGTCTTGATGAAAAGTACTCTGGAATCTTTCAAAGGCAACAATTGTATATTAACATAATATAAATTTAGAAAGAAGACACTTGGTAAGAAAAACCAAAATGGTTAAAACATTTCGAGCATATCTTCCAACGTCTGCTTACAGAAAATATAGTTGTGTTCACTGCAGAGCACATCTAGCTAGCCACGACGATCTGATATCAAAGGTATTCTTATATAGAAAATTACGTTTATATAGGAAATATATCCTAACTTTCGAAATATGTCATTGTTTTTATTTGATGTACTGCTTTTAACAACATCTAACAGCATGTTTAAGTAAGTTTAAGTTTGTTTATCTCGTGTACTTCTAACCGAGCAATATACTCGTTGAAGTTCAGTGAACTTAGATTTTCTAAATTTTTATTTGTTTTTTGATTAGTTATTGTTGATTAATAATATCGGTATTTTTATTTTCAGCAATTTCAAGCAACTCTATATAACTAACTCTATAACTGATATACAGTTATATTTCTATAGTTATTTTTACAGTTTGAAATATTAGATATCATATACTTGTTGTATGATAGTTTTATTTGTTATGGAAAATGTGTGGATTTTCTTTAGATTTTGAAATTTTTTTTTCTTTTTCAGTCATTTCAAGGAAGTCAGGGAAGAGCTTACTTATTCAATTCAGTGTGAGTACATAGACTTGTCACATCAAAAAATAACTTTTAAAATTTTGACTTTATTCTTGTTTAAATGTTTTTAAAAGAAATATGAAAATATTGTGTATTTAGAAAAGTAAGCACTGACAATTATACAACCTTTAGGTTACTTTAGTTTGTTTGTATTCATTGGATTTAGGCTAAATGTGGGATGTGGTCCTGCTGAAGAGAGACTTTTGCTAACAGGTTTACATGCTGTTGCTGATATTTACTGTGAAAATTGTAAAACAACGTTGGGATGGAAATATGTGAGTATTACAGTTTAACATAAAATTCATATGAGAAAATTATGTAATATATGAACAAATTTATTATCATCTTTGAAAATCCAGTTCCTGATACCTTAGGAAATTTCTGTGCATTATAAATTAAATTTACATTTGGAGATTCTTGTTTTCTGGAAAATATATTATTATTGGCTTCGATAGAATTGGTGTCTACTTATTTTATTAAGAAAAATTCGATTTTCTTTTTGTAAGCTGTATTAAATTAAATTTCTGGCGTCTTTTTTCAGAAGCTAAGAAAATCCTTTTAAAACAGTAGTTACCATAAGAATCTTCGCAATATATTATTTTTCATAGATTATAAATTTAAAATGCATATATATATATATAGTTTTTGCAATAACAAAATGAAACATTCATGACTTCAAAAGTGTGAAACAATGTGTGTTGTTTTAATTTTACATGTTTATTTACATAGCGTTGTTGGATAGATACATTCTGTGTAGATACAATGTGTTTGTTCTATAAAATCAAAGTGATTGGTTGCAATTGTAAATTCACACATTTCTTTTTTGTTTGATATTTTTGCAAAAAATAAATAACTTTATTAGAAATGTTTTTAAGCTTTTCCCTTTCCCTCAGTTTTTCTTTTGATATATAATTTGTACTGTTGTTGCTTTTGGGCACAGCAGTCCTATGGTATACTAATAATGGTGGATCATCAATATTTTATATAACTTCTTGGAAGAAATAATTTTTTGTTTTGAGGATTTTTCAACTTAAGAACATCTGCATGTTGCTAAGTTTTATTTCTAAAAGATTCATTTTTCACAGTTTGAGATTGTTTAGTTTTATATTTTCGAATAAAAATATATTTTGTTATGTCTGTATAAAGATAATAGCAATGAAAATACTAATAAGCAGTTAGTGTTTATAGCACTAAGCTTATTGTAACTATAAAGAAATAGACTAGACCATCTAGTTTCCTTTTCATGTTAAAATAGTATTTTAATAAAATACTTTTTTAAAATGAAAAGGAAACTAGATGCTTTATTAACCTATTTGTAGTTCTCATATCTACATGCATGTTATCAAAGTAGTTAAAGAAATTAAATTTAGGAGTTCTATATTATATCAAGCTTCCATCTGGACTGACGCAAGTTCAGTTCAAATTAGGCCTATAATGACCAAACCAAGTACATTTCATGTCTCAGAAGTCAATGCACCCTTAATATTGAGATATTGTTTCTGTTGTTTAGGAACATGCATTTGAGAGCAGCCAAAAATATAAAGAAGGAAAGTATATCATAGAAATGGCTCATATGCTGAAAGAGAATGGCTGGGAATAAGCGCCCATTAAAACCTTTTTGTGCTATTCTTAAATTGCACAAATTGAAACTTTTCTTCTAATATGCTGGCCATGTTACTGTAGAAAGGTGACCATGACTACAAATTTGTTAATTCTGTTGCTATTCTCAATAAATTGATCCCTTAAGAATTGCTTAAGGCTCAAAAAATCTTTAAACTTTTATATATAACATTTCATTTTATCTATATATTATATCCATATCTCTATTTATAAATATCTATAATCTTCTATTGTACATAGCTTTATAGTTAGTTTGGAGTTTTATTCACGTTTTATCTTTTTTTATCTTTATAAGTATGTTTATGTTTATTATTGTACATCAGTTTTATGATGTTATGGAGCTGATTCTTTATGTTAACTTACCTTATGACAAGTGAAACATCTGAAAGGACAAAGAGGGTTTTATAAAAATACAATATTCATTCTATTTTTTATGACTAAATCTGTAATAGGATTTTCGGGAAAAATATTAACGTGTTTTGTTCAAGAAAAGATGTTTGTATTTGTGTTGAGAGCAGTGGATTTTTTTTGCGGTGTTGGTTTGTATATATATAGATGTATTTAAAAAATGTAAATATTTTTTTCTGTTTGTAAATAAGATTCTATCACGTTTTATTTGTTGTTTTTTCAACTTTATAAGATCTTGTCTTTTTCTAACATCTCGTTGTGAAGGATTTTATCAATATAATAGTCCCAAGGTGAGATAACTGCGTCACCGGCACAAACTATGTCTGTGCGTTGTAATTACCAAAAACTATGTATTCTTGAAAACTAGATTCCAGTTTTTATCAGTATTATGTGCTTAAGCATCTCTATATTTTCTTACAATTCTTTTAGTCTCAAATTTTTCATGCTTGGAATCGTTGTAAAAATAAAGTTAATTTTTCTTCTCCTTTTGCACTTTTGAACTGCTTGTTGGAGTAACTTAACTATTTCTTTTAACTATACAATTTCCTAATATTCTTTTCAGTACTCGTTTTTTCAACAAAAATAAAACGTGTAACTTGTATCAAAGTACTTTAACTTTTAGCTGTAAATATATCTATTTCATAACAACAACTCGATATGATCCTCTCTTATTCGTCATCATCTATCGCGTTAAAACATCAGTCTAACGATGGACTTCCTTCAAGGCGTCTATGCTTATTATGGACGGATATTTTTAATCGGTTTCGAGTTGTTGTTTTACTAACGAAGTGTACATATTTAAATAGATTTTATTTGAGAAGTTTGTATGTAGTAATTGAAAAAATGCTACCAATCGGTATATAGCTACAAGAAAGTGATGCAACTTAAAAATGATGGGTAGTTTTCATCATAGCTTTTACAACAGTCTACTGTGAATTCATTGCTTGACTAAATAAGTTTGTTTTATTGTTTCATAAGGTAAATAATAGCAATACTTGATGACTATTATAAATAATTCTTGAAATAACACTTTCCATTTTTTATCACAACAACAAAAAAATAAGATTTCATGGGAGAAAGAAAAAATTAAACAAGCAACTGCTGGGCGGTTTTGCTTTGATTATTTTTGTTTTTTTAAATTGTTGAAATTAAGAAGGTCTTAAGAGTATTGTTATTTTAATGACCCAGTTCTTTGATCAGTTGTTTACTGTGAAAAATCTGATTTATCTTTCTTCTATGTATAATATATTCATATGTTATTCAAAAAGGTTGTTTTGGAGAAATGTTTGTCGAACAATATATTATTTGTGTTTAAATATCCATTGTGTTATCGTTTGGTTTGTTTATCCATGTTTCAATGCAAACTTCTTTTTTTCAAACTTAAAATAATTTATAAAAAAAACAAAACAACAATGAGGTGAATGAAGTTTCTTTCGACTGCTCTTGCGTGGTACTGCGGAGGGGGATTACTAAATTGAATTCCCTACGTAAGTATACATCGTGGAGAATTCCCTACGTAAGTATACATCGTGGAGAATTCCCTTCGTATATAATGATACATCGTGGAGAATTCTCTTCGTATATAATGATACATCGTGGAGAATTCCCTACGTATATAATGATACATCGTGGAGAATTCCCTACGTATATAATGTTACATCGTGGAGAGCAATGAAATCAAAGGCGTTTCTTAAATAATGAGGAAATATAAATTCTTTATATTTTCAATTTTTTACATATTTTATAGAATCATAAAAATAAATCCTTGTTAATTCAGATCAAGTAGTAGAATTACGAGAAAGTATTAGGTTTTTCAGAAATATCACTGACAGACGATTTTATTTTTTTGGGTTTTCAAATAGACCGCTTGTTTTAGATGTAACCTCAAAACTATTAAATAAAATGTGACTCAAAAAAGTTTCCAAACAATCCTTTTGATTCAGATTAGTTTTTAATAAATTGAAACTAAATAAATCAATAAATATAAATACAGCACAAATAAAAATAGCGTTATATCGAGAACTATGTGGCTGTCAAAACATTAGTTATAGTTTTTAATATAATAAATTACCGTGCTAAAAAACTAAAACACCGTAGTAAAATATTACGGATGTAAACAAAGTTAGCATGCGATAACAGCAGCTCTAATTGATTCTCTGTAACTTGTTCCTGTATTTCCTGTACTGTAACACCCGTTTTAACTGTAAAATACTTTTAAAAAAACACATGTTGCTATCTCAAAACCCGGTCTTAGAACCCTTTTTTTAGAATAAAATATACTTGTCTTAAATATGGAACAAACAGAAATCCTTATAATCCCACAACATAAAATTCAATAAAATACGCGGCCTCATTTGCAGCAACAAACATAATAAAATTACTAAACAATTTTTGTGATACAATAATGATGTACAAAATGTAGATACAATCTATGGAGAGTTTTTCTTTATATTATATTATAGTAAATTATATACGTTTTATAAAGAAAAAATACTCTTTAATCACCTTTTGGATATATAATATTTAATTGTTTAAAACTTCTGATTTAAAAACTAAATCACCCAATAAAAGTTTCACTTTTTCAAATAATTAAATAGAAAATATAATTAGTACTATCAAACACCTTTGCTAATAATGCCCCAGAAGTATGGTCACAACTGCATAAAAAAAAGAACTTGGTCCAAAAGACAACAACTGCATAGCATCTAGTATAACATACCAAACGACAATTACTTCATCCTACAAAACTACAACGAAAAGTGTCTATTGGAAGCAAACTTTATGAAACAATCTTAAAAAACGCAATGCAAACCCTACCGTCATTTTTACCACCGAAAAGTACGGCACAGTACATCCTTATCACTAACATATTTTGGCGTATTAAAGAAATAAATGCACAACCACAAGTAACGTGGAAAGATAAAACACAAACGCAAAAATGCGCAATCTTTGTGCTTACGGAAGGTATGAAATAGCAACGTTTAAAAATAAAAATTCACTCGACAAAAGAGGTGAAGTAGCTAATATCAAAATGCAGGTACCAGATCAAATACAGTCTGGCACTGCACGGCACGAAGGACTAACGTCATGTAAAGTCAATGCATTGTAAAGGCTCACCAATCATCATCAACCGTGAAGTGAATCGACAATATAACTGGCAAGACTATCCTGATCCCTTTGATATCAACCATATCGACAGTGGTTTGAAATATTGGACACAAAGTATTTTTAGAGACTCATGTTTCCAAACAGGCATTACAATATACATGAAAACTTGTACAACTAACCGGCTAGTCATTTCCAAACAAACAAATTCCACACTGGATATTTCTTTGCATCGCTCGTTCTTTTTTCTCCTTGTCATTGGTAAAAATCATTTTGCTCATCGTGTGTCAAATCTGATTTTTAAATGATATCTTCAGTCGGCGCTGCAATGCCCCATAGTCGTTGGAAATTGCTTTCGACCTCACTGTTATAGAATAATCGCGCTATGCCCTATCTAATAGTAAGAGAAGCCATTCTTATAAGTTAAACTCTTCCATCTGAAATCTTTGTATTTAATTATGATGTAGCAACCATGAAATAAGATAATTAAGTCATAAACCATGTTTATTAATGGGTGATTTCCACATTAACTTACTCAAACAGGATACACTGAATTATCTTATTTCATGGTTGCCACATCATAATTATAAAGTAGAATATTTCTGATTTTTAAACCTTTTGACTTATAACTCGTTCGTACCACCATAAAACGATTATATTTCTACAACTTACACACGTCACTATACTTTAATCGATAACATTTTCTTTACTACTCTTGCCTAGACTCCTCTAGTAATCTCACTTGTTCTTTATCTGATCATTTCAACAAAAGTTTCTTAAGAAGGAAAACACTCAACTTGTTATAAAAAGAGATTATTCAAATTTTGTACCTGATGAATTTCAAAATGAT
>JAUELD010036828.1:0-12076 GCA_031471615.1 Aglantha digitale
ATACCTTATATAAGATATGCAAAAAAGAATCCCCCCCATATTCGTTATGAAGTATTAATATCAATAAAGTATACCCCCATAAAACTTTTTTAACTTTTAAGAAAACATCGATGATAATGATTCACAATGATGAGCTACTTAGAAGTTCATGATTTTTTATGGTTTTTAATCTAAGAAACCTAATATGTTTTTTTCATGGGGGGATTTTTTCCGGTGTTTTTTTCTCGGGGGATTATTTCGGAGGGATTTTTTCCGGGTTTTTTTTTTCTGAGGGGAATTTTTCCTAGAACCGTGTAAAATCAAATCATTTTTTACTCTTAAATGTTTTCTATATAACAGAAACTATAGTTTGTTACTAAACTATATGTTTTCACACCTTATTGTTGTTGCTAGGAAACTGTCTGGAACAATAAATGCGAGGCCTAACAGCCATTTTACTTATTTTAGTACAGATATAGAGTATACCTCCTCTTTTCTTCTTCTAGATTCTTCGGAACGTCGTAGTTTTATTTCGTTTTCAAATTCTTCTTTTCTAAGCAACATTCGATTTTTGGTGCTTGTTTCAGTTGCAGATATTTGTTTAGTTTCTGCCATTAGATTTCTTTGCTGCGTCATGAGTTGCTCTTCATCTGCAGAGTATTCGCTGGATTGTCGGATTCTTTCGTTTAACTGTTCTTCTAATAACCTAAAAATGAAATTTGTTGAACTATTTGAAACTAAGTTTAAACTAAATTGAAAATACATAATACATGTTACTTTCAGAATTATTCCTCAAATCAACACAAAAAGTATTGACTCGCTTCTAACGAAGACGGAATAATAAACACGGCAATAAAACCACTTATCAAACTCGACCAAAAAACAGAAAAGCGATAGACCTTATTTTCTCATTGATAGAAAGTTTTCCTGATTTCCTCAGTTTCTTCTCTCTATCAGCAGATTGTCGATTCTTCTTTTTGTTTGCAAGGATGAGAGTACTCGATTTAGAGCGAGTAGAACCTTTTGAAGATTTCGGTCTTTGTTTGGAAGATGAATCTTTTTTTTGCAAACTTTCATTTACTAATGGAGTTACTGAGTTCACAAATTGACTGTCTATGTTTTTTCTTTGTTTTGGTACACGAGATTTCTGCTCTCCAGCACTGGTGTGATTTCTTTCCTTACTTTGCTAAGAAGAAGAAATATAATTTTAGTTTTTTATGATATTTAGGATAATATAATCTTTGTATATTGTAGAAACTTCTTGAGTTTTAATGAGTATAACTATTCGTGATACGTTTGCAATTTGAAATGAGTAAATAAATGAAAGACTATTCTATAAATTTCAAACCGTGTCAACTTACCTTCAGCCTTTTTTTATCTTTAGTTAAACTTTTGTTTTTATTATCAATGGAGAGGCTTTGAATCGAGTAGTTGTCAAAAAGAGATGTGATAGAGTTCCTCTTGGTGTCCACAGAAGCTATACATTTTCTAGCGCCTTGCTTTTGGTCTTCTTCACAAACCGAATCTAATGCCGTGACAATATCGAGATCTTCTAATGTTTGTTCTGGCGTATTAAGAGCTGTTGGTATGTCTATGATGTAATCTTCACATGGATCATTCCTTAAAGTTTTAGAAGACATGATACGGTCAGGTGTCAAAGACTGATCTTTGTTGAAAGATTTCGTTGAAAGACTACGAACGGATTCAGCCGACTTAACTGAACCTTCCTTTCTAAAAACCTGTGCTGTAGAAGCATTAGATATTATTGATGATCGTTTTGATGATGCAGACAACACGAGGTTTTCTGTGCTTTGGTATAATATGTTGGATTGACTACTGTTCGCGCGTTGCATTTCGGTAGGAGTTAAAGAGTCTTTATCGTAAACATGGCTTTTCAACTTAGCCAGAGGATACGCATCATCTAAAGACCAAAATAAAATCACTAATTCTGAAGCTTGTATACAAATGTAAACTAAGTGTATTTAACTACTACTTTAAAAAGGTCTACCATTTATGAAACAATGTTACCAACAAATTGTAGCTACTCTTCATTTGTTTGAAATAATTTTAGGTAGTAACCTTACCTTGGCGTTTGAAAATAAATCTCCGACAAGACGGAAAGTCGTTAAAAACTAGATTGTACAATGCGTAAGACATGACTGGTGATGTTCTCTCACTAAGAGTTTAGTTGAACATTGCTGGGCCCGATCGTTGGGTTTCACATGTACATACATGTTAAGTAAAAGAAAATGAGTTTTCTTAATCTTCTCAAATTTTTTGAAATAGTTAAACATTCTTTTTGTAAAGAAACATAATCCTTCGTACAAGCTTCGTATTAAAAAAACTTTTATGAAATATATTCGTGAGGTTTAGGCATTAAGTTGATAGTTACTTTCTACATACGAAATAGATAAGCGTTATGAAAATACTGTATGATAATTATGACAGCATAGAAATAATTATAATAAATTATTCTTAACATTATTAGTTACCGACACTTTCAAGATCTACAAGATGCAGTTGTTGATTTTTAGATTCTTTTAAAGAGATTTGGGTTGATTGCAAACAAAAACATTGGATGTCTTCGTCTACCATCGTAAATCCATGATTTTTATCCATGATTCCTCTCAATGCTGGCGAGTTGACTCGCCTCCTCTGCATCGTTTTCTTTATTCTTTCTGCTCGGATTAATCCGGGAGAATCGGATGCAACATCAAAGCAGTTGCGATGTCGCGAGTTATATTTCGAAGATTGTACTGTCGAATGGCATGGCAGATCGGAATTATCTTCTTTAAAAGAGGAATCGTTTGCAATGTTTTTCCAAGCTGTTAAATTTGGGTTGGTGAGTAAGTTCTTCCCCGTTTTATACATTTTGTTTTCACATTTGAGTATATTTCGCGTGTCTTCCAATGTAGGTTTGTCGAGTTGGACTTCCTCGAAATCAGAAAAAGTGTTTCTAGATAAAAGCAACCGAAATAATGCAAATTTTAATATTAGCTTTACATTTTCTTACGATTAAACTTACCTTTTTGGAAAATTGAAATTCGTTAAGAAATTTGTTAATCTCCTTTTGAAAATCCAAAAGATACGAATAAGATGGTTAAATGGAAATAAAATAATAAAAAGTAAGAATAACTTTTTGTAGAACTATTTGACAAGTTTTAAATAAGTAACTGTGCTATTAACATTTTCATTGTCACGAAATATCACAACAAGCTGTCTTGTATTGTAGCTACATTGAAAAAAAACTTAGTAAGAGAAATTTAGCGAAACAATATAACGAAGAACATATATATCTTAGCCGCAGGTTCAGATAGTTGTTTGATGTAACATTCACTTAAACCTATATGATTTGAAATAAAAAAAATTTGTAATAAAATGTAGAATTTATAACTTGTTTAAGTTGATAATTTTAAGAATGGCTTTTGTAGAAATTCCAAAACAAGTTTCAATTAGAAAGTCGTTTTTTTAGTTATTGTTTTTAAGTTTGACTTCGTAATCACTTAGTCAACACTAAAAAAAGATGTGAACTTGAACCACCAATACCTCAACATTCACATGTATTACTAAACATTCATGAGACTAACAATTAATGTCTGACTTCAAACAAGTAAACTATCGATATGGATTAATTGTTTCGGCCGCAGTATATGAACTTGTGCCTTTAATATTTAAATTTACCCATAATACTGCTTCTCGTGTTTCTATCAGATTTAAGCTTTTGTTTGGTCAAGGGCATTCTTTAAATTTAAGAAAATACTCAACCTGGTAACGGTACAATTGTTCGATGTTTGAACTATAAGACCACTTCAACCGGTTAATTTTTAACTATAGGACCACTTCAACCGGTTGATTTTTAACTATAAGACCACTTCAACTGGTTAATTTTTAACTATATGACCACTTCAACCCGTTAATTTTTAACTATAGGACCACTTCAACCCGTTAATTTTTAACTATAGGACCACTTTAACCGGTTAATTGTTAAGTTGTATGAGCCAGTTTTTAATACTCAACGCCATTACGTATCTCTACTTTTTGTAGAAATAATCAATTTCCATACTGTATTTCTGCTTTTGTAAGTAATGTATGTTTGGTATTGAGTAACAGTATATGTCAAATTATTTTCTTGTTCTTAGTCTAACAACGAATGAATAGTCTAATGAAAAGTCTTAGTCTAAACAAAAACAGAATAATGAGCAGATGGCGGTGGTACAAATAATAATGCACCACTGCTGTTGGAAAGGTTAGCAATTTCTGGAAGGAGTAACTGGTTAAGATCGAAGACTCATTGGTTTTTCAAAAAGTTGTTGTTCACGTTCTGGCTATTTTCTACCCTGTTGCTGTTGATAGGCTACTTCGTACCCACGCAAGTATAAAGTTGTATGTGGATATGAGCTCTGATGCTATCCCAAATTCAAAATGATTTCAGAAGACTCTGATGGATTTAGTTAGTCTTTCCTTCTTTTCAAAGAATTCTACTCAAAATCTTCATATATTTCTCATCTTTAGTAGAGACAAATCTCATATTTTTGGAATCGTCCCATTTCGCTATATGGTCCTTGAAAACATATTTTACAGGGTACCTTCTATCGTAACAACATTTCCATACAATAATCACATTCACCCAACTTAGATTATCAGGGAATCACCCTGATTGTTTAAAAATGTCTCTTTTCAAGTGCCTCCTTCTAACACTTGACTTTACTGTAAAATACCCGTTTCGAAGCATTCTTGATTTTCCTTTATACCAGCCTGGTCGAGAAAGATTACAAGAAGACTTTCGACTTTTAAAAAAGCTTATATCGGGGAATAGGTCTATTCATATGACTTCATGTATTTTTGATTTATTAGTAGAAAAAAATATATTTTATCCACAAATGAATTAACTATTTGAAGTTCTATTACTATCAAGTAACACACTGGCAACACTATTAATTACTAGTCATTATGTTAGTTATTCTGTGTCAAGTTCAATGTAATTAATAGCTTAACTGTAATATCATAACTGCCATGACTATGACCAAGAAAATGTTTTTGTAACTCAAGAAAGAACAAAGATCTTTGTAATGAATTAAAAAAGCCTTAATTTGTTTTCGAAACATTTTAATAGAAAATCATATTATTTGGCATATCTCTATATAATATATATTTTATATGTTCTTATATATGAATATTTCCATATTGTGTTAAAATTACACTTAGAACTAAAACTTACTTTAAGCCCCAAAGTTATTATCCAGATTTTTAATGTGATATAGCTAGTGAGATACAATAAAACCATATCTGGTTTCGTAAAATAGAAAGTAAAAACTGTCAAGAGTGACATTTATATATAAAAAATATATATCTCACCCATTTTTCCGTAATGACGTATTGCCAGATGTTAAAAGCTCCGACAAAACGAAATAAAGACCTTCAATAGAATTTATTTCTTGAGATAATGTATCACATTGTAACTCTTTATTGATGACTGGATTTGAACTACTAGGTAAGCAGTTCTCACTGTTGTCAATTTCATCGTTTTTTTCTGCGAATGGAAATACCTCTACCTTGTTGAGTGAAAGCATATTTCATTCAGAGTTTGTTTAATTATTTTCAAATAAGATCAAAACATTATTAACGTAATCTTATCGTTCGTATCACAATGCTTCCAGAGGTATCATTTATTGATAAAAAGTAAACATTTTTGATAACCATCAAAAGATCGAAGGTAATACGAAACTAACGTATTAAAATAAGAAAGTTTTTTTCTGAAACCATCTATCTTTTTTGTATCTGTTTTGTTTCATTTTAATAATACTGTGTCTCAATATAAAATATTAAAAAACACATTCTTAATTAATTCGTCGCTGCTGTAATTACAATCTTTCTTTTAGTTGAATTCACTTGAGGATTTATATACAAGTAAAAGCACGTGTAAATGTTTTTGTCTCATAGTTGCCCATCAAACAAAAAAGTATTGTAATATTTTTTTCCGTGTGCTGAGCGTAAAAACCTTGTTTGATTACATCATTACTTCCCAATGCGCAGGCGTAAAAGTAGTTGTAAACAACTTTGCGTAGCAGTTTTTCGTGAACATTCGAGAAAACATACAGACATATGGCTAATAAAAGTTAAAGTATAATTTATATATCTAGCTATGTTATAGAAACTATAAACTTCACAAAGAACAACATTACCGAATATCCTGGCATATGAAACATTAGAGAATGGATTTCAAAATGAACGAAAACCCCGCTGCTTCAGTTATTGCGAATATGGCACTTGCTCATGAAATGATCATGACTGACGATTTTCAATTAAAACCTATTAGTGAGCTTAAAGAAAATAGGTATTTAAACATGTTTTGTTACTTTATGTCGTAATTAACAGGATATATTCTCATATAATTTTGATTTTGATTTTTTGTTTATTTCATCTTTTCGAGTTGTTTTGTTTGTTTGTTTGTTCCTGGTATGGAGCTAGGATCCTCGAGGCCAAGCCATCCACAAAAAAACATACCTTTATCAGATTTAGTCGGCTAAGAAAAGAAAGAGGTTTTATCTCCTAACTGTGTTTCTCAGAGGTATACATTTCGAAATAGAGATAGAATTTTTTTTTACACTAATCAGCAGTTTTAAAAAACAATAAAAGTCCAGAAATTTAGTAGCAAAAGAATTTTCACATACTACTCCACTATAATTTCAATTCAAACCCCCCCCCCCCCCCACCCCTCCTTCCCATTTTATTAACAGAATTTTTTTTCTGAGAGTGAATTCAAGTATTGAAGTACCCTAAGATGTTTTTGATTGATTTATGATTACCAAAAATTAGGATAAGTTTATTTTATAAAAAATCTTCTTTGATGGTAAATCAATCTCCAAAGATAAAATTGGTTCTTAGCATATCTAACCTATTTTCTAAAAAAAGTGTAGTGTTTAATAAGTGTTTTTGGTACAAATATCTCTCTATATATATACAAAAAAGTTATGTTCAATAATTAACATTGCATAAACCTTGTTTATTTTTAAATCTTGTGTATTTGTTTTTATTTTATTTGATAGTCTTGTGAAAAACGTTCATGATATTGTTCACAATGCATTCTGGGATTTACTGAAAGATGAAGTATCTTTGGACCCCCCTCAATTTAACAATGCTTTAAAATTGCTGAAAGAAATGAAACAGGTTGGCACATACATGTTATTTTTACTTTCTTCATTAACTAAATTTGTTTAGATGGATATAAAGTTTACCTTCGTTTTTATTTCTTAGCTCATTTTAGGAATTGTCCCAGTTTCAAATGAGAGACTTATTAAAAACATTAATGAAATATTAGATGAAGATTTAATTGAACAAGAAGTTGCCCATGGCGTGTTTGATTTGCAATCTTGTGCTATGTATATTATTAATGTACTGTCTAAATTATGTGCGCCTGTGCGAGACGAAAAAGTAAACCAGCTGAAAGAAGAAACTGAATTAGTTACTTTACTCAAGTAAGTTTAGAGTTGTTTAGATTCTGTAGCATTGAATTATTATTGAAATATGCTATGCAATGACATCATTTGAGATGGATCAGTATAAATAAATTCATGAAATGTTGTCTGCTTTACTAGTTTTTCACATTGTGATAAATATAACTGACCATGTGATAAATGTATTTATAAAATATGTATAAATAACATTTATGTTATTATAAGTTAAATTGATTTGCTTGTGCTTTTGATTGTTGATGATTCCTGTTTATATGGTATTTCACACAACTTTAAATAAACGGAGGTTAAAATAGTCACCTAAACATTTCAAAGATTGGAAATAGCATTAAAAACTTTTTACTACTAACTCTTTTTGTGGCTAAGGAAAAAGCTACTTACTTGCTCATTTTTTGGTTTTAGAGGAACTTTTGAGTTGTTAGACTTGATGAAGATGGATATGGTGAATTTTGAGATACAAACGATAAAACCAGTTCTTCTACAACAAGCTGTTAATTATGAGAGGGAAAAATTTGAGGAATACATGAAACAAAATCCAGGTTTTAAATTTAATTTCTATAATTCATTTAGTCTACTGCCTTAGAAGAGTTTTAGATTTTCGAAATAACCTACATTAATTATAAGTATTTCTAAAGTTTTTTGACAGGATTACGCAGAATTCTATACACCATGTAAAATAAAATTAACTCAAAATATTTTCTAAATTTCAGAAGGTCTTGTGAGAACACAAATGTGGCTGAAAGAGGCATTTGAGGTTATCAAGTCATTGCATACCACTCCAACAAGAAATATACGTGGTATAATCATAACACATGCATATTTGTCTCTGATCGACATTCATGATAACTTAACTTTTCCAGAGGTATATTTAAATAATATAGTATAAGTGTCAGTTGAGATGAATGTTTGTTTGATCGAATTGCCTTGACAAAGTTTTACTAGAATTAAAAGCAAAAAAAAAATAATTAAGTGACGGCTTTAAAGTTCTATAGTGAATGGAAGAAATTGTTATCTATATAAAAACTTAATAATTGATAAGCATTTTATAAAAAAATTTAAGATATAAGGGGAAATAATCTAAGTTTCATGATTTATTTATACCTCATCACACGTCAATGTAAATAAAAAAATTTAAACAATTCACTAGACATTGTTGTTAGACGAAGAAAGGATACAGGCATTAGCTGTTCGGTATGACAACTTGGCGTATGCAGCCTCCTTGTTGGCTTTATACAACAACTACGCAGGGGAACACCTGGTAACAGATGCAGAGTTTATGTCACAGTTAAAAGATACCATACTTATACTAATTGGTGAAACTGCATGGTATGTACACTCCTTCTTAATAAATAGTTGAAGCATTCATAGGGAATGGAAAGGAGTAGTAATTATATCATATTAGGATAGAAATTTATTCTTTAGTGTGAAATTAGAATCATATGAAAATATCAATTAAGTTGATTTAATAAACACTTAGTAAGAGGGGATTGTATAGGTTTTTTATTCGTTTTATTTCATTATCTATCTTGACTTTCTGATATAAAGAGTGTATCAAGTGTATCTCTTTAAGTAAGCTGTATTTAAAGCTTATATAGTAACATTTTTTTTTTTTTGGTGCAGTACGGAAGAAGTATTATCCAACGTTTGCGAACAGCTTTTGTTGGAAACAGACAAACAATACGAAGTTCGAGGTGTCCACAAGAAAACAGATAATGAAAAATCAACATTTAAGAATCAGATGAAAGAACTCACTACTAAAGGCAATCAACTCAAACAACTAATAAGTATGTTCTCATCGTTACCGGTTCGCATATTTTATTTCCAAAGTCAAGCATTAATCCAATCTAAAGCTTGACTGTTATTTATTTAGAAAGCCGAATTCGAGATTACCTGTTACTATCGTTTACATCACAGACCCACCCTGCTCCAGCCTCCTCCGTATTGTTGCCAGTTAAACACGAGGTGAAAACAGCCACTGATTCGTTTGTACGTGTTATAATTCACAATCGTAATGTACACCAGAAGTATTACACCGACATTTTAAATGGACTTTTTTCCGGTGCACGATCCGAAGGAAATGAACCGAAAATTTGAACATGTGTTGATGTGAACAAATGCACGTGCATTTTATTTTTTATATAGAAAAAACATGCGATCTATACGGCAGTCGTATTGATTGTATACATTTTATCATAGCCGAAAACCATTTTATCATCATTGCGATAATCGACCGTCAGTACGTTAGCCGTGATTAAAACGCAGTCGATCTGTGTTATGGTATATTTGTGACGTCACATGAGCTTTGTGTTCTAAATTTTTAATAGTGTTCATATTCGTCATGCATCTTTTAAACTCATATGTAATAAACATGGTTTTACACATTCAGGAAGGATCTTTGAATTTTGTGAATGTAAAGTTAGTTAGTTTTACGTTCTCATGTTTGTGAATATTTAGTTACAATCGTAATAGGTGCCAATCGATGTATTTAAAACGTGGATTTCTTTTTTTATATGTGGAAATTGAATCGCTTTGTTTATATGTGAATTATTTTGTAAAAATATTTGTGTTGGATAACTTGTATATAGTTTTAAATTTATTTAAGCGTAATCACATACTGTATATAAAGATATAAAATGAATTATACCAAAAGGAAAAATACCTAGTATAAAAATTGCCTTTAAAAAAATTTCCCACCACCTTAAGTGAAGTGAAATGTTTTGGTTTTGTAACTTTAGCTTTTACATTGATTCGCTGAGACACAGAAAAAATTTAAATCGGTTAATTATACTTGTGAGCTCAAACATTTAGTTTTCGAAACGCTTTTGGGAAAGTAAGTCTGTTAATGAGACATCAGAGGCAGTTTCTTTACTAAAATGTTAAAATATATATAAGAATAAAAATGTTTTTATCAACTGTTTAAATCAAAATCACTTTTGCTAGTTGACTATGAAAAAATGTTTTTAATATTAAAAGTATCGATATTAAGGTTGAACATTTTATTGTCAAGTAGAAGACGCCATTTTGATCTAAACGAACGGAGAAAAAGAAGCCATTACAACAAAAGTGTATTTATATAGATTAATGCATATTTATTTGATTAACTTAAACAACAGAAAGACTACGTTTTAATTTTAGTGAGAAATAGTGTTTGCAATGAAGCATAACAAATAGTTATGGGGTTTATTCTATAGCTGCTTGCGAAATCTTCAACATTATGCGAAACTGAGTTGAAAATTTACAATACACCCCTACAAGAGAGTTAATTCCAATAATAGAAAGCAAGTTTACAGCAAAATAACCGGGGGTAATACTGAAATATTTAACTGCTCATGCTTTTACTGAATGTGCAGCGAGGCATAGCGAATGTAATAAACAATCTCTTCTTCACAAAATCATTGAACAACATTTCTGCGAAATAATGAGAACTTTGCAGAAACCTGATAAGTTTGGAAAGTAGTAGCAAATATATAAAAGTCTGTCATAAAATGAGATCTTTGTATTATTTGTTTTTGCTCAAATTTCTTGTAATAAACTATACTAAAGGTAAGTGAAGCTTTTAACTCATACGTCTCTAGATCAGCATCAGCGCTTTTTCTTGTTTATCATCAATAAATCGCATGTAAAAGGCTGTTTTTAAGCTATTATTTTCTTTTTAAATTTTCCTTTTTTCGATTACAAAAAAAGAACACTTTCAGAACACAATCTATATTTTTCTATATGATACATGGAAAACTTCTTTATTAAAAGCTATTCTCGCTGACACCTCGCGAAAGAACTCTGCTAGGTTGTTAATGATGGTTTAAGCACAGTTTTTATCAACGCTTTTCATGATAAATATAGATTGGTTTACTTACAAGCTCTTATTTATGGGAAAGGGTGGGAAACTAAACTTTATTAGAGATACTGAACTCAACGCTGTCATTGCATTTAGGAGAAACTTTTAAATGGACTTCAAGGGAATATGCAACTCAAGCATCTAGAAACAAATGTCTACCATTCGCTCTCAAAAAACAAAGCGAACTTAAATCTCGTAAATCAGCGGGAAATTTAACAAAGTTAGGAAAAGTAAAAGACATCGAGGTAAATGTTTATTTTTTCCCCACTATTGCATTGATCGGATATTTTTTTTCGTTATACAGTAGAATCAATCGTAATAAAAATGTTCACACTTACATAAAAAATATTATACAGTCTCACAACCATATTTTGTTTAGGTATGTGGGTTACTTTGTTGCGAGGTAGAATCTTGTGATCTAGCTTTCTTAGAAAATGAATTCTGTTTTGCGGTATCTTGTCTTTCATTGGACTCGTGTGAAATTGTAAATTCAAATGATGTCAACTCGATGGTTCTTACCATGACCAGAACATCAGGTAGTGATGTGTGGACCAGAGGTATGATGGTTCTTGTAATATTCTCATTTTAATATTTTTACTATTAGTCGTAAGCCACCACATACTGAAACATAGCAAGTAAACTCTTGAGAAACTTGAGAATTATCTATTTAAGAATTTACGATCAAAAAACCAAATCAAATTCAAACATTTTCTGAGCCAATAGTTTGTACTGTTGCTATGCAGCATAAAAAAGTGTTCATTTAATATATGATAGGCCTTTGATTCATATG
>JAUELD010036937.1:0-13807 GCA_031471615.1 Aglantha digitale
GAGGGAAAGTCCTTGGAACAAGGTTCTGGTATATACAAATACTCACATTTGTTCTATGGTGGTGTTAACAATACAAGATTTCATAGTCTTGGTAAAACTTGGCAGGTAAACAAACCAAAAAAATAGCATATTAGCGTATATTGAAGGGTATTAAATTTCATGACTTGCATTGCATTGTTAGATTTAAAAACTGCTGATTAATGTAAAAAAGGATTTTTATCCATCTATATCTAACTTTTAAAAAATTAAACTCTCTTTTTTGACATAAAAATCTATATTTTTGATGTGTTACTACGCCTACGCAGAACGCCGAGACTGTCTGATCATGTATTGCACTTTTATAAATGCCAACTGCTTCAAATAAATAAAGGAAACTTTAATTCAAGTAACATGTCATGCTATACCATGTTACCATCTTTCATTAAAATGTTTAAACAGACAAAAAAAGTCTAAAACATTTAATAGATAATAGTTTTACCTTGAAATTTATTGAGCTGCGATCATAAATTCTGTAAAGAATTCGAAGAATTCATATTTTAATAAAAAGAAAAGATTTATTAGATCCGATCCTTCGTAAGTCACGATGAAGTCTGGCTAGTTATTTAAATCGTTACTTCTAATGTTTTAATTTTTTCTGTTCGATTAGCAAAAATAATTGTAAATTTTCCCTATCTGCGTGGAATGTTAAAACTAAGAAACATAGGGGAATTCCGAGAAATGGAAACACACGCATGCGCACAGGCGAAATTTATTATACCGCCATTCCAACAAAAGTGGATAGAATTTACCATGTTTTGCTTTCTGCATCAAGCGCCTTTTTATACGATGATTATTTTCAAACTTATACACGTACATCGATATATGTTATCATAAATTTCGCGCTGGAAACAACATCCTCCATGCTCTTACAAATATCATTAATTATACTAAGTTTTTCGAATCATTTCAAGAGCCGTAAATGAGTAAATTTCTTAACCATAACCAAAGGTATTGTCTCTCTTTAAGATAACAGATCCAACAACAGTGACGTAATGTAAAGATGGACGTATTTTTTACAGGATAGTTTACAGGTTTTTTACAGGATAGGTTATAAAATTTTCACTAAAAACTACCAAAATTTAATGTCAAACTTTAGCTTTTAAATCCACTACCATTGGAGCATTGATGAGTTTCCGTTTAAACGTTTGAGCTACGTTCGCAAATATAGTGACCTTGTCGGTCCATATGCCATATCCTAAATATATATTCAAACACTTTTATGTGCAAAAAATCAATCAGCTCTACAGTTAAGTTTGTAATGTTTAAAATTACTGCGTGTGCGAATACAGGCTTTGGAAATATTTAAAAATAGGTAGATATATATGTCATGTGGACTTTGGACCTTTTTTATTATTTCTATTATAGGTATCGTTAATTATACTGGGATATATTATAGGTTCTAAATATTGTTGTTAAAATTAAATCTATAGTTAATAAATCAAAATAATTATATAAACAAGCAGTAATAAAAGATGAAGTAACAATTTACCTTCGTGAATGTGTCCGAACACATGTAACATTGGTTTTACACGTCGTTGAACTGTAGATAGTAACTCTGAACAACCAGTGCGTTCGTTGCGTCTTGTTAGATCGCCATAACCCAAAGGAGGCGCATGTGTTAATAATATATCAGTGTCATCTGGAATTGCGTTCCATTTCTCTAGACACGCTTTTCCTCTGTTTAGATTAAATGACCCACCGCGAAATCTTGGCTGCCTAAAAGACATAGATTGCTAATAATATACCATTAAATCTCAATAATAAATTGCAAAGACTATATTATTAGTATAGCAAGCACTAATATTGCTTGCACACAGAAAAAGGTTGTGGTTGCTAAACAAAAAAAATAAACTGTACCATGGAGATCCATAAATGTTAAACCCCATTAAGTGAATAGCTTCGTCTTCAATATAAGTGCAATTTGTCAACTTGTTTTTAAAGACTTGGTGATCGATTTGTCGTGTAGCTTCGTCTAAATGAATATTTCCGATTTCTGTACCGTTTGGATCAAACGTTAATTCATGATTGCCACATATCACAACAATATGTTTAAACTTGTGTTTCTCTCTCCCAAGAAAATTATTGAAGTGTTCTACTTCTTCTGCACGACCAACATTTGTAAAATCACCGGCGTGGAGAAGTATATCTCCTTCAGGAAGGCTTAAATGATCAGTTGCACAATGAGTGTCTGATATTAACACAAATCGTACTGTACTTGGCTTTTTTTCTCTGATACTGATATAGTTAGAAATGTCTAGTTTCTGTTGGTTTTGTTTCTTTTTCAATACGTTCCACAACCTACGAGGTTCGTCAGACAACGGATGTACTGATATTACGGTCGTCATTTTGACTATTGTGAATATAAATACAAATATTCAGTTATTTTCAGTTTATACACGTTTAGTTTTGCAGATATTATCGTTTTTTTTGTTTTTTTATGACTGACTTGAATTTTTTTTCTTTTATAAGTTTTTATAAATGGGAAATTCCATAAAATTTGAATTTTAACAAGAATCTTTTTTTAAATTTCCACGAAAGTTGATTCTCAACTAACACTATTCCCAGTCTTCTTTGTTTCTCTTATATGGTTCTGTCATAAAGGAAAGACTTTGCTAAAGGAGATCACTTATAAAACAATTCCCAAGGTATGAAAATCAACATAGCTCTATTTTAGAAGCAAAGTTGATAAATTTGATGATGTTGAACAGATGTATTTGATTTCACGATTCCTCATATTATAATCACTATCACCTTAATGATCCATTTTGTTAGCTTAAAAACAGAGCGTCTTGACTATCAATGCAAAAGCTTACAAATATATTTTGAAGCATAGCCGACAGCTGCAAATGTTAAATCTGTAAATTAGCCAATCAAATCTCAAATTATATGGAGTTGGATTTTACACTTGACGCATGCAAAAAAAAACTTTGTTTAACTTTGTTAACTTTCTTTTTAAGTGTGAAAAACATATTGTGCGAATCGACAGAGATTCATTTTATATAAAAGTGGATTCTAATAAATCAATCATGTGTTTTTAATCTCTTCACATTATATTGTTCAAAGTACTTTACTTAAACAGTGTGTAGGCTTTACATGAAGAGAAGAAAGCTAGCCAACAAAAAATAATATGCTAAGGAATCTATGTTTTCGCAAATTTTCTATGATATTTGCTATAGAATCTTTTGTAACAACTAACTACATCAGAGAATCAAAGGAGTTATTTCATTATTTCTATATAATAAAAGAAAAAGTTGTTATTTTCCTTCTTGTAGAGAATTCCTTACTAATAGACCTTTTAACTCTACAAGTTTCGCTTCGTTTACAAGCAGTTTTTCTCTCCTTCGCAGATACCAATGGAAATACATCAAATATCAATATGAAGTGTTCTTCAGCAATAGATAGCAAGGGGCTAAGACAGTATTCTGTCCCCAACCATACCCTAATATATTTCCATCACATAAATAAATGATGGTCGACCTACGTGATCTTAGATGTATCACGTGATATTGTTTAAACTATCATTAAAACCATATCAAATAACCACGGTTTACTATGGTGCTTCCTTTAGTTCGTTTGGTTTAGAAGAATCTAAACAGTTTCGTCTGACAGTTCTCGAGCTCTCTAGAGTTACGCTTTAAACGAGATATAAGCTTCTAAGTTTACATTAGATTGACACATTAAGATTCTACATCAGAACGTTTAAGATATTGTATATGAATTTCACATTATCTTAAGTTATTTCACAAATTATCATCAATACAATTTCTTTTTTACATTCTGGCAGGATAAAAAGCGCAATTTCTAAGATAAATGATGAGGTGAGACTATTCTACATCGTAGAGGTTGTTTAAATTTCGACATTGTTAAGTAGTTATTAATAACATAATGGAGTTATCAAAACAACTTTTAAAGTTTTTAATATTTTTTGATGCTTCATTTAAAAAAAAAAACGAATCAAATCGAAGATTCTACAAATATTTCTTTAAATAATATAAATGGATGCACACTTTTCACTGGAATAACACAGGATCGTGTAGTATACTATAGGATAACAGGGTTCAGACAAGTTTTGATCTTTAAATTTCCAAATTTGTTCTGTAAAAAATATATTATTTCACTGAATCAATGGGAAAATTCCCCTGTGTTAATGGGAAAATCATATTTTTCCAGGAAAAAAAAAAAATTAGTAAATAACAGAATAATTTGATGACCATCATTTATAGCTGTAGGTATAACATATGAAGTAAATCCCAAGTTTAAAATTTTCAAATCAAATCTGACTGGAAGTGTCTGTCTACATTTGCAAGCAGATGAATGACCGAGATTGTATGCGTTTGGAAAATGAAAATAAGTCAACTAGAACATCTTTAATTGCAAAGAAGAACCCCGGTTTCCAATAGATAAATTTGATAAAATTATTCATACTCGTAAGTACATGACATAGTACCACGAGTCAATACGTCCATCTGTTATCTTAAAGGGAGACAATACCTTTGGTTATGGTGAAGAAATTTACTCGCTATTTTCTATCCAGCTTTCTCGTTATAGGGTACGTAATTTTTGTTCTGAGTTTTGATGTTATTAGTAAATCCACTTTAAATATCTAGATAGATAGTAGATAGGTAGATAGGTAAATTCATTATTAAGCTAATACCATTTACAAAAGTTTTGATATTTAAATTTACAAATAATGTTACTGTTTGTGCAAGTAACAAGATGTACACAAATAAAGTATAAGGTTTCACATAAAAAGAAAATTCCTAGTAAAATGGGAATAAGCTAGGAAGAAAGTAGACTAAACCCCCCCCCCCCCCCCCCCCCCAGAATTGTGTTAGAGACGTGGTTTAAAAAATCACAAATGATAAGAAAACAAAAGCGAAATAGATTAAACGTTGTCTGAATATTAACGTTAATGCTTTAACATTAGCTGGTTTAATTATTGATATCAATGATAAAGATAAAGAAATTTTGAACCACGCGAGGAAATCTTTACTTATTAACAACGACGAAACATTGAAGAAAAAGAAGGCTAACTTTTTGATGTAACAATGGGAGCTTTTGAAGGCGCAGAAGTATGCGAATTAGTAGGTTGTTATATATTATCGCAAATTACTGTAAAATTCGAGAAAAACAACATAGGATACAGATACAGAGACGACGGTTTAGCAGTATTCAAAAACGTAACAAAGCGAAAGCATTAAAAAACAGTTTCAGAAATACTTCAAGGATAACGGCTTAGATATATCAAATGTAATATGCACATAGTGGATTACCTAGATTTAATCATTATGACTCCACATACAAACCTTATCATAAATCTGATGATGAAACAAATTATTAAATTATTACCCACCAAATATGATTAAGCAAATCCCACCGACCAAAACGACCAAAATAATCGGAAGAATAAAAAGCGAAACTTAATTTGGTTCAACCCTCTATTTAACAACTAAGTTTCTACCAAAATTGGCAAGTATTTCTTACACCTTATAAAAAAACATTTCCCATCAAATCATAAATTACACAAAATTTTCAACATTAACACTGTAAAAATAAGCTATAGCTGCATGCACACAACAAAAAATAATCACACCACAGATCAAACAACAACTCAAAACTTGCAACTGTGTAAAAAAATAACAATGCCCAATGAATAACAACTGTCTTTCTCCTTAATAATTTACCAAGCTACTGTATCCTCTAATCTACAAAACTACAACACTAATGTGTATTTCGAAACAAAAATGCGACTATGCGAAACAACATTTAAAAAAAGATTTGCCAACCACAAAAAAATCCTTTAACACAGAAAAATACAAGAATAGCACTCCTTTATCGAATGAGTTTTGGAAGATTAAAGAAATGAATGGTTTACCAAATGTGACATGGAAGATTTTGCGCTCTTAAATGTTATAACAGGATCTTAAAGATGCTATTATATTGTAATTTAATTTAATTTAACGATTTTATATTAACGATTTACGTTTAGTTCGCTGAAGATCGCAGTAGCGTGTAACTAATATAGTTCCAACAAACAAAGTTTTTTTATCCATCCTTGGAATATATATATATATATAGTCAAGCTGGAGGAGGTATTAAATCAACCACAATGGGAGGGTTGTTGGCTTTGTATCTGATTGTACACGTTGAAGCGTTGACGAATGTAGTATTTTCATCCTTCCAAACTCCATAACCTAATACAATAAAGTTTAATATGTAAGTAGCAAAAGCAATAACGCACAGGAGTTACTACCAATCTTACCATGGCTCAATAACGCACAGGAGTTACTACCAATCTTACCATGGCTCAATAACGCACAGGAGTTACTACCAATCTTACCATGGCTCAATAACAATAACATTATGGAGAACCAACTTCAGTAGACACTGTATCAAGCTGCGCATGTCATATATCGCATCTTAATGTTATGTTGTCTATTAACTTTGCCACACAAGAACCTGCTTCATAACATAATAAAACTTACCTTCGTGAATGTGTCCAAACACATGTAGCATCGGTTTTACACGTCGTTGAACTGTAGATAGTAACTCTGAACAACCAGCGCGTACTTTCCCAATACACGTGTCTCCGTAACCCAAAGGAGGACCGTGGGTTAGCAAAATATCTGTTTGGTCTGGTATTAGGTTCCACTTTTCTAAGCAAGCTTCTCCACGAGGTAAATTATATGCCCAATCGTGAAACACCGGTTGCCTAGAAACATAACGTTCCAATAAGTTTGTATATTATTCTATTTCAATGTTATTTGATATTTCCAAGAATAAGATGCAAAAGCTGCTCAAAGGAAACACTTTTTTTTATTCAAATAAGAAAAAATGGCAACTGATTTCTATTTTACATATTGACATTATTGAGCTGGTAAATAAATTTATTAATTCTAGATTTTATGTTACATCTCGTTATAAATTAATCATTAGTATTTTACTTTTAGTGATTTTGAAAGATTTAAGGTTTTATTAAAATTAATAGGTATGGAATTTTTTTTTAAATAATTTAAGAAACAATTTTAAATTGTTTTGAAATTATATAATATTACTACTCAGTGACAATGTGAAAAACCTTAATGCAAGAATTTTTAAGAGGTACCTCTTCGTAAAAATTGCATATCATGAGAATCATTGAGGTTAAACCCTTGCACGCACTGCCTTTTTCGTCACCTTATTCGAAACTAAATAAACTGGTATATCAGTTGTTATCGAGTTAAATTAATCATCTATGGCAAGAGATGTACGGTAGAAGGTAAATTGACCACCTAGGTGTAGATCATGAGTCAAATTCAGTTAAAAAACAATTAAATTAACTGTACCATGGAGATCCATAAATGTTGAACCCCATTAAGTGAATAGCTTCGTCTTCAATATAAGTGCAATTTGTCAACTTGTTTTTAAAGACTTGGTGATCGATTTGTCGTGTAGCTTCGTCTAAATGAATATTTCCGATTTCTGTACCGTTTGGATCAAACGTTAATTCATGATTGCCACATATCACAACAATATGTTTAAACTTGTGTTTCTCTCTCCCAAGAAAATTATTGAAGTGTTCTACTTCTTCTGCACGACCAACATTTGTAAAGTCACCAGCGTGGAGAAGTATATCTCCTTCAGGGAGGCTTAAATCTTTAGTTTTATTGTGAGTGTCTGAAATGATTACAAATCTTACTTCATTTGGTTTCTTTTCTTTAATGTCTGTAGTATATTTCTTAATTTCCGCTTTCTTTTGTTTTTGTTTGTTTTTCATCTTCTCCCATAGAATAGTTGGCTTGTCAGCTAACACATTGACGGTTATCAGTGACATTGCTCAAGTATCTTATATTTTTGAAAACTAAAATTAAAACATAATACGCCAACTGTTACCAGTTCAGATTTTTTAGCCAATTATAAATTAGATCAACGCATTTAATTACCACGAAGATTCATTATAAGGAGTAAGGTGGGTGAAATAGCTATTCAATTCATCGTTACCACTGCGTGAATAATCAAGCAATTATCTTTTAACAAAACATAGACCCTTTCATTATTGGTATCGTTTCAAAACGAGGCGGAGCTTGTTGTAATACCCAAATGGTTAATAAAGTTTAAAGGTATTTATTCAGTTTTAATTACAGTTAAATACACAAAACGTAATTCTTCAAGTTTCGCCTCATTTACAAATGATTTTCTCATTTATTTATGAAAAGGTATATTTAAAAAGTAGCACAACTAGTAACTGAAACGCACGAAGAAATAAATAAATAAAAAGGAGGAGAAACATTTCCTGCAGAATTTTTTAAAAAAAATTAAAAACCGAAGAGTTACTTAAATTGATTTAGAAAAATTAAGTTTTAACTAAAATAATGCAGGGGTAAAATGTTATGGATATTTGAAAATGTGCAGCCATCTTGTGCCGAACCACCATTGAAACAATGTTCATTACAACTACAAATAAATCATCATCAAAGTAAATCATCAAATGCAGCTATTTCATATCAAATGGGGCAATAAATAGCAATGCTTCCCAATTTAATGAAATCTTATTGTACTGTAGATAACAAATATTGGAATAAAATAAATCATGTTAAGTATTTAAAAAGCATTTTATTAGATAAAATATGCATGGATATATAGTAAAAACAATCTATTAAAATAATAAAAAATAATCACGACAAATAAACAAAATACGAGTGAAAGTTTCTCACCTATATTTCCATATTTTAAATATTTCCATTTTAAATAAATTTTTTCATAATTGCTAATGGTTTTTAAGTTTAAATATCGATGTAAATATTGAACACCATGAGACTCTTGATGATACCGTTGAGTGAAAGAATGTCGTCATTAAAATATGAAAACTTTCTCCATCAACAACACATGTCTTCGTACTTGAAAGATGCCTAATGAAAACTTTGTATTTAACTAGTGCTGTTCAGCAATGTGTACTTGTTCTGCAAAATATCAACAACGTTATCATATGCACAGCCTTTTCTTATTATCATGAATTCACCTGGGATAGTTAAATCCACCACAGTAGAACCTAACCTGGATTGTTCGTTGTTACTTAACGTACCAGAATCAACAACAACATCTAACGAGGACCACAATTCTTCAAACTCCTGCAAGAAAGAAATTGGTTTTACATATGCAATACGTGCAATACTTAGAGTAGGGAGAATTGAATTATCATCAAAACAGCATTGAGAAAGGCGCATTGTTAAGACGTCAATCTAAGATCATCTACATTTACAGGACCTTAATATTTATGTTTATACTTTGTAAATATATAACAGTAATTTAGATATTCTGAATCTGGTACTATAACAAGCTCTAGGAGGTTCGACCACTACAGCGTTCTAGGTAGAATGTCGTTTCGTATGGAATATTCAGAGTAGTCACTGTGCAGATTACATAAACCGAATGTTATGTGAGTGTATTCATGTCAAAAATAAAAGATCAGAAAAAAGAAGCGTGGCATATTCTAAATATTACCTTAACTTTTAAGGCGCTTATTTTAGATGAAACGTTAGCACTTGTTAAAGCTATAGGTTGATGGCATCGTTTTGCCAATGTTTTTATAAACATTGAATCTGGTATTCTGATGCCGATAGAATTAAATGTTGGGTTAAAATGAGGGTTCAACAATCCTGAACGTTTAAATACTAAAGTGACGGGACCTGGTAGTAACTCATTAAGGATGTCATCAGACACAGTAACACACCCCCACCTGTAACAAGAAAAAATAACATCAACTATACATAAACCTGCAAAGACAGATTGAAGAAAATATTTGAAACAAAAACAAATTTACTGTCCACTTATATAAAGAGATAAAAACAGTACATTACAGTATGATGTACTATACTGTGGTCAGTGGGATTTGTATAAAGATTGGTGAAGAAATTGGTAAAAAGATTGGTATTAAGATGGGTGAAGAGATTGGTAAAAAGATTGGTAAAAAGATTGTAAAGAAGATTAAAATTATGATTGATAAAAAGGTTGGTAAAAAGATTGGTGAAGAGATTGGTAAAAAGATTGGTAAAGAGATTGGTAAGAGGATTGGTAAAAAGGTTCTAAATAAGATTGCTTTATAATCTTTTTGTTTCAATACAAACACACCTTTATACCTATTAATCGTTAAAAGTTATTATTATTACATATTGATTCTAACATCTAACTTACTTCTTTACTTCATCAATAGAACCAACACAAATTGCTATAGCTTTTTCTTTGTGTCTCTTTTTTATTTCATACAACTTATCTACAGCAGAAGTTGACTGAGCGAGAGCAGCAACTCCATATATGGTATCAGTTGGAACAGCAATAACATTACCTGAATTTAACGACATCAAGCATTTGTCGATGACAGATGCAACATTAACTTCATCATCATCGTATTCTACAAAAGATTCAAACAGTGGGCAAATTGGAACACGTAACAACATTGATTTAAAAAGGCCTTTTTTATTGCATCACTTGTGGCTGCATTAATACAATCTGATTACACAGCTGTAGCATTAAACACCATCAGTACATATTAAAACATAACTGATGCAATAATTAAAAACATAAACATTACAGAATGATTTTAAACATAGGGAGAGCGACAGAGGGGAAGCAACACAAACAGAAAGAGTGCGACAGAGGGGAAGCAACACAAACAGAGAGAGGGCGACGGAGAAGAGAAAGCAACATACGGGGAGGTAGAGAGACAGAGGATAGAAATATTTAAAATATAACCATCTACTTACTTATCTTTTGAATGTTGAACATTTTATATTGAACCACGCTCTAATTGATTTTGTTCCCCAAATTTATAATTATAACACGCTGCTCAACAACTATTTAGTGATGAAAGTTAACTCAGTGAGATAATCATAAAGACACTTTCTAATAAATACAACATTACAATGATGATAATTCTAGGGTATAGCAAATATCGAAACAGTGTGCTCAAAATACATTTATACTGTTTTAACAAAACTATCAAAATTCTCTACACATACTTTTTATTAATAGGTTAAGCGCAAAGTATGAATGATGCAATAAACAAAAACACTTACATCACAGAATTTTCATGGCATTAAATATGTATGTATATTAATGTGAGTAGAAATAATATTAACTAGTTTAATAATAATAATCAAAATAAATAAACAAAAAAAAATAAGTAATGACAATATTATGATATACAAATAAGTAATTTTAAAAAAATATGAACAAATGTATAAATTGTAAAATTATTTGTATACATATAATACAAAATATGCTAACTATGTTATGGAACCTGACCCCTGCAAAGCCCCACTCCCCTTCCCTCAAGAAATAAGAAAAAACACTGAAAGTTATTACACCATTAAAAATCTTATATATTACTTAACCTTAATTCAAGACGGTCCATGTCTTCCGCTTTGATTACTCTCACCCATTCCCCAATTACAATCATACTTTAAATCTGTTATATATTTTTGAAAATATGTTTGAGCTTAAAAATTCATTTTCTTGTTGTGATAATTAATGATATCTGATTCGTTGTAAGTTAATAGTTATTTTCGGTTGAAAGGTATTCATCTTGAAAAGAGGGTTGCTTTAAGTAACTCCCTTGGAAACGATTTTATAAACCCTATAACCTTAAAAAGTAATAAAGGTCATCTATGTATATTTTTCAATGTGTTTCTAAAACCCTAACTGACTATAAAAAATATCCAATAATCTTTAAAATAGGAAATTTAAGCCTTCCCTATGTTCAAATGACTTCTTTTAATCAAGATTATAAAATAAAAATATCGCAGGATAAAAAGCATAGAGGAGAATGAATGAAACTTAAATATCGTAGAGACAAAGCATATAACAACATTTCCATTCTTCTTTCTATGTTATCTTTGTCATAAAAAAGTTGCTTCATATTTTATTTTACAGTTACTTTTTACAATCTATTAAATTGTTTTAAAAGGTTTCATTAAAAACCTTTATATTATTTACCAGTGTAAAAATATACAGTAATGCCTTAGAAAGGGTCACACTCAAAATAAGCTTCTTAAAAATATTTCCACATAAATACTTTCCATTCCTCTGTTTACATTAACTCAAGATATCATATTCAAAATGAGATTTACTAAATCAAGTGGGACCCCCTGTTTATTATATAAAAGTATAAATACAACCATTCATAATTTATAAACAAAATGAAAATGACGTACGCCAACTTTATATAATATACATCAATATGCTATTTACCACTTACTGAAATGAATGAAGAAATAACAGATAAAAGTTCTAAGCCTTCTTATTGTTTTCATAAAACATTTAATCTTACCATTTAAATTGTATATATACAGTGAGTAACTACGAAATATTAAACGCCACAAAAGAAATAGGACCCTTAGAGGAACTCATGTATTTGTAAATGTTTTTTTTTAAAAAAAAATCAGACCAATGCTTTTTAATCAAATGATCATTATTGAAATAATAAAAACTATTTGATAGTCCGATAGAACTCAAACATTTCAATACAATTAACATATTATTAAAGGTAAATAAACGTACATTCACAAAAATTACTAAGCAAAAGGTAAGGAAGGTGTTTGTAATAAACACATGCTTTACCTGATCAAAGCCCAAAGGTTTTACAATGCTCAATTCTTTTGTTTGGTTTATAAATTTGTGTCTGTGCTTGCCATGGTAAGTAATAAGCAGAGTAAATGGAAGAAAAAAAATAAAAACAAGCAGAATAACATGTGATCAAGTAGTGCTTACTACAAGAGTATATGAAATTTGACGAGGGAATGACATCATCCCCATCATAGTTATGTGCATATAAATAAACAATTAGTTTACATTACTAAGGCCAGCTGGTTTTAAAAACTTAGCTTTTTTTCGTAGAAACCTAATGATGAAAATTGCAAATATTCAAATAAAGTTATGTCATGAATATATGTTGTCAAAAATATAACGGTGTAACAAGGAAATGTAAAATATATATATACTGAGTGAGTATCAATATGTATCAAAATTTCAATCCCTTATCGTATATCTAATTGGTCATAATTTTTTAAACAATTCTTTTTAATTGAAAAGAATCTATAATAATATAATCTTTTGATATTATAAATTGTAAAAACTTCCATAGAATACAACTATCATCCCAATTGTAAAAACTTCCATAGAATACAACTATCATCCCAATTGTCCACATATACTTCTTGTGCAATTGAAGGCAGTTAGATCTTTTAGTATGAAGTTCATAGAAGAATAAATACTTTTTATCAAAGTAAATTTTTATTAGAGTATTATTATTGAACACTATAATAATGATGTACTTATAAGATCGTACAAGTTTTCGAACCTTCTCTTCCATTGTTCTCGGCTTTTAATTTTTCCTGAGAAGCAGTAACATCAGCTACACCCTTGTTTTTATTTCTTCGGAAGAACTTTAACTGAAAACAAAATGACACAGAATAAACACAGAAGATATTTAATAACAGTAATAAACTGTATTACTGCAACTATTAAACCGATAAATAACAGTGACAATAACGTTAACAATAAATGACAGTAAATGACTGTATTACTGCAACTATTAAAGCGTTAAATAACAGTGACAATAACGTTAACAATAAATGACAGTAAATGAACTGTATTACTGCAACTATTAAAGCGTTAAATAACAGTGACAATAACGTTAACAATAAATGACAGTAAATGAACAGTATTACTGCAACTATTAAAGCGTTAAATAACAGTGACAATAACGTTAACAATAAATGACAATAAATGAACA